>VURO01018768.1:0-16297 GCA_015108175.1 Pelvicachromis taeniatus | reverse complement strand
TACAAATTCTTCATCTTTGAGTAGTGATGAGTTAAATCTCCAGTTTTTACTTAGTGTAATTTTCTTCTTATGTATTAGTGTTAAACATACAGGAGCATGATCGCTGACAGCTATTGGGTGAATCTCAGTGCCTGAAATGTCGCTCAGCAGTGAGCTGCTGACTAGGAAATAATCCAGACGAGAGTAGGAGTGGTGGACATGTGAGAAGAAAGTGTATTCCTTACGGTTGGGGTGAAGGGAGCGCCATGCATCGCAAAGACCAAAGTCACTCATGTACTGTTTAATTATACTTGTGGACTGCCAATTGCGGTGAGTTCCTGCTGTGTTGAGCCTATCCAATTCTTCATTTAGTCCAACGTTGAAATCGCCCCCAAGGATAAGTGTGCAATCTAGATGTTCAGATAGTGCACTAAAGAAACTGTGAAAAAATGAGGGGTCATCAATATTCGGACCATATATGCTCACAATACATAGTTTTTTGTTAAGTATAGATAATTTAATGATAAGGAATCTGCCCTCTGGATCTATAATTGTGTCAAGTACTGTGAAATTAATGTTTTTATGTATTAAGATTGCTACTCCCCTTTGTCTAGAGTTGTAGCAGGCTGAGAACACATTAGGAAACTCAAGTGTTTTAAATACATTCATCCCTGTGGCAGGCCTGTGAATTTCTTGTAAAAAAAACAACATCTTATCTGGAGTCAGTACAACCATGGAGTAATGCTTCTGCATCTTCTCCCGCAGCTTCTGGAATGCCAGAGAAAACAAGATTATCCCTCATGCTACGAGCTTGTAGGTCAATAACAGTCTCTTTTATTTTTTTATTTTCTGTGTTAAGCAGTGTCACGTTCTCAGTGAGGGACTTGACCGAGTCCCGTAGCGTGGCGTTTTTAGCAGCGAGTTTTTCCACCTGCTGCTGACTGAATTCCAGAGATTCCCTTAGAGATTTAAATTCATCATCACTTTTCCAAATCTAACACAATTTAATGGCCACTAAATTTCATTGAGGAGTGGCTGTAGCAAAGATAGTAGAGCAGCTCACCCCATTTGCTCCAGTCTGCACACCAAATATCCTTGGACAAGATACTAACTCCAAATCGCTCTTTGATTTATATATTGGAGTGTGAATGTATGTGGATGTTAAATAGAAAGAGCAAAGAAAAAAGTTCTTGTGTGAATAGGTGATGAGGCAAGTTGTATAAAATGCTTTGAGTGCTCAGATAGTGTAGAAAAGCGCTATATAAGAACCAGTTCATTTACCTGTGGCCTGTGGCCTTTTTTACTTTCCATAGAAATAAGTCAACACAGCAAAATACAGCTTTCAGCTTTTCATGCATTTGAAGACCTGGAATATAAATGTGCCTGTCTTTAAAGACAGGCACATTTAAGATAACTTAAGATCTTCTGTTGCTTGCACTTGTCGAAAACATAAAAAGGAAATTACATTTAGATATTTTTAAATATAGTTGTTTATATTTGATGTATATTTCTTCATTTCCAATAAAATAACTATTTAAAACTATTCAGTTGATTGAATGTATTAATTAAATATCTATATATATAGTCCATAGATAATCAGCGTGCTAAAGTAACATCTATGATGGGCAATACTACTTCACATTAACTAATGCAGTATCAGTCATGACTGAAACATTACTTTCACCACTATAAGAGCTACCTGGTTATTCTTTGGAGGGACTGTGACCGTGGGCTCTGTCTCATTACTGGGGTATGTGTGAGGGATTTCCTTCTTCCTCTCTTCATTTCTTTTGCTGCTTGTTCTGGGGCAAAACCCTATTTTTCATGGTCTTTTGTGTCTTTATACAAGTTGATGGTGTGTTTCCACAGTGGAGAATTTCCTTCTAGCTTGTATTATTGTTTCCAGTTTTTTCCTTTCACAATTGTAAAGCATAATGCTGTGCTTTCTCACTCACTGGAGCCTACTGGCAGCTCAGTGCCAATGAGTCTCAACCCAATGGTGCTAGTATCTGTCCAATACCAGCATCTGTAGTGATACCATCGGTATTTGGCTCAGTCGGCTCACCCCTAATGAGCACCTCTTTGCAGTTCCTTAGTTCTGCTAGTAAAACCTTTAAACGTACTGACTGTACTACCCATATCAGTAGCATTTCTTAGAGTCGCAGCTTTAAATGAGCTAAAAGCCAGCACAGCTGTAGAGTCACCATTATTCTCTTCTTCAGTAAGCCTTGCCACAATTATTATGGAGCTATATTTAGCTTGCTGGTCCTTGTCAAAAAATGAAGCACAACAGAAATCTGTTTGTTATTCTATAATATTCTGCTTGTCTTTTCTTACACAGATTTTACATAATGTGACTACTTCCATGACATGCAGGCTATCCGGTAAGATAATTATATTTTTGTGGATTTCTGTCACATGATCAAAATTCTCAGGAATGCCATAATTGATATTCCACCCTACATCTACAGAGGAGGATATATTCAGCTGTCTTAATGGTAACAAATTTAAAGGAGACAAGCTTTTTGACTACAGAAAAAAGAAAAAAATGAAGATCTGCATTTGATGAAATGGAGAGATAGTAGAAGCAAAAGAAATATCCTCTGAGAGCTGCTCTCTCTGTGGTGCAGAGAAGCTTGAAACCCTACTGACACACTTCTAATATGAGCTCGGCCAGAGTTAGTAGTGCTCAGGCAAGTCACAGTTTCCAGTGACTCATATGCTTAATTTTCATTTCAACAGTTTGTAGAGACTGTGTTACACAAACACAGTGGGGTGTTTACTACAATAAAGAAATTCATCTATGAGTGGGGAAAAACTGCACCAATCTGATGTTCATTTCATAGCTCTCTCTCTCTGTGATTCTCCCTCCCCAGTTTGATTTTAACTAGCTTGTTATCAAGTGGGCAGATATGAAGCTGAGGAAACTGAGGATGGGGGAAAAAAGGCTTACTGAAGAAAAAAACAAAGTATTCAGAAATAAAAGTCAAAGAAGACTAGAGACACTCAAAGAATTGACCACTAAGAGAGAAATCAAATTGCATCAGTGTTGTAGTTGGAGTAGAGCAATAAAACACAATCTAACTGCCACATAGTGCATTAATTCACATTTCTAGGGTGAAATTTAGTGTGATAATAAGCGGCTGGATTTAGCAAGTTTGAGTTCTAGCTGAACTTGGCTGAAAGTTTATTTTGAGCAGCTGCACTTGATCAGACGAGTTGGGGGAAATAGATCACTTACCACCTCCAACAAAATGTTTTGTTTATTCCTTTACGCCGAGGTTTTTGCATGTCTGAAGTGTTTTAGTTACGTTAAAAATATCTGCTCGACTCCTGCTAACACTCCCTTCCTGTCAGAAAAGCCCCAACTGCTACTATCAACTACTATCAAAACCTCATGCCAATCATTTGAGGAAATGAGTCATTTGAAGGACCTGGTAATTTAATTAGAAACTGCAAATTATTAATTTGAGGGAACAAATTGCTACTTTGTGCATGCAATTATCAAAAAATTGTACCCTTGATACCTGATAGGCTGCGTACTTTTTAGTCTGTCTGCCTCGCTTTGATAATTTGCTGAGTGAAAGTGCAACAAGCCCCAGCACTTTGATATTAACTGGTCTGCAGACTGTGATTTTCTGCTGGGTTTGCACTTCCACTGAGCGTTAAATCTATTTATATGAAATAAAACTGAAAGGAGAGTCCGATTTGACCGATATTGCATAAGGTCGACAAAGAGCTTAGAACAAGTTTGAATCATGCAGCTCTGTTTCTCCTGAGCTCTGTTTCTCTTACAGTTCCCTGTTTTCTTCCTCCTTTCTGTCCTCCCTGTGGGTATTCTCCTACCTCTCAACGATCAGCCGCTCCTGTGCTGTCTGCTTGACAGCCAGCATCATCTTCCTCCCCTTTAGTTGCCATAGAAACCAACGGCTGTGGAAAAGTACAAGTGAGTGGATTGTCTGGGTAAAGGACAGCAATAGTTGGCGATGCAACACTGCGAGGCAGCTGCGAAAAAGGGTCTGAGGATACTTGGTGTTATCTGAGACAACAAAGAAATTTTTGGTTTTGGTTTTGTTTATTTGTTTTTTGGGGGGGGGGTTAGAACATTACAGTATGAAGTAATGAAGGAACAGTGAGTAGTACACAAAGTACATGGGCAGTTTAAATTTTCAGGCACAGTCAGGCTTGTTTTAGCTAGCAAACTACAGTTTAGCAGCCCAATACTCTCTCTCGCATTAGTGGACACACGTGTCCACTAATTCCCCCCAGGTGCTTCTATGATGAGGGTAGAACAGTGTATGGCCAAGATAACAGAAAAAATCATGAGTATGAACAGCAGTCCGTTAAACTGTGTTTGTCTGCAAAACCAAAACCAATTCTGGAGGGAGCTTCAACACAAGCTCGCACATTACAACTTTACCGTTAAGCTGAGCATTGCAACTCTTTGTCTGTGTCTTGCTCGTAGATATAAAAGATGGACATAGCCACTAATTTGTTAGTAAGGTTCCATACTGAAGCCTCAGCATCTTGTTTTTATGTATGGATCTTACTGGAGGGTACTGCAAACTCAGAACAGATTTGTTAAACAACTAAAAGAATGGATTTGTTGGATTTCTGATCAGTAACAGGGACCATAATTTAACAAATTAACAATTCTGTGTATTCAATTTGAGACTTGAAAGGAGTGATTAAAACATGTATTCTGAGTGCTTATCAAGCTGCTAGGCAGAGCAGATGGCCCATATGGCATAAGGCTTAAAAGTCATTTATGCCCCCACAAATGTGTTTGTCTGCATATGCATTTCTGTTTGGACAGCAAACAGAGTAGGGTTTGGGCCAGAACATTTCGGTGTAGTCCTCCGAAATCCCATCACTGATCTCCGATGATGAATGTGTCCGGTTCCAGATATTGATAGTATTCATACCAATGTAAATATTGGTATGAACACTACTGTGATACTCGCATGATAGGATCAATGCTTTAGTTTGTTAAAATAATAAACATGTGACTATCTTTCCCTCACTCATGATGTGAGCCAAGTTAAGATTCACCTGACTGTGGTTTGTTATTCTCTGCCAGAAAGTGAATATCCAACTATCGCATTAGCGTGGGGCGCAGTTTGATACACATCCAGAGCACTGCTGGAAAAGTGTAAGCCTGTTATGTTGAATTTCACAGCATAAATAAAGGTTTTGAGCTTTGCCACGAAAGCCTTTGTAGCACAACAGCAGTCATCGCAGTGGTCCCACTCTTCTGCATTTATCCTTGCACTGCAGGCAGCTGGGTTTTGGGGAGATATGCTGTAAAATCGAAGCTCATATTTTAGCCACCTGTCAGTCACTGGGTTGTTGTAAGTTCTTGCTGAATGGAAAGCAAAGCATGTTCTTTTTTTTTTGTACACAGTCATTTGTTCAAAGACTCAAAAAGAGTCTTTGAAGAGGCATTAGAGCAGCAAGCAGGAAGGGAAAAGAGCACAACATAAAGAGCATTTGTTAGTTTTTAACATAGGCAAAAAAGGAGGTAGGCAATAATGAGCAAACTGGCTAACAGAGCAGAAATGAATAAATTAAACGAAGAAAAGGGGCTCCTTACTTTTATCAGAGGAAGATGCCAAGCTGCAGCTAGGTGTTACATGTTGCTCTCATTCATAAAAGCTGCTGACGGCAGTGAAGTCTCATTAGCGTCTCACAGGCTACACATTTGTTATGCAACTACACAAGTCTATGTAGGGCATCTTCAGAGGGATGGGATCATCAATAATGAATGGCTTGCCCCTGTTTCAGAGTACGCTGGTTTCATTTTGATACGCTCATACGCTCACAGTCGGAGCGTGCACATCGTCTGAGAGCTCATTTACCAAACACTGCCTGTATCACAAGTGTGTAGCAGTGATGCCCAGAGTGCACACATGCTGCATTTACAATTTCACAACACGTGAAGTTGTGATGTAACTGTTGGTTGTCCTGTTTCTGCATCTTCATTTTTACCCCCGCTGTTCTGGAACGCTGAAATAAACATGGCACTTCAGTAGCAGACAATGAGAAGGCCCTTTCGTCTATTTGCAGCAGTGGGCGCTTGGAAACAGAAATGTTTGATGCAGCAGAATGAGTTTAAAGAACTTGCATGGAGTCAGAAATGTTGTGTTGATAGACGTGCAAAAAAGGCTTCAGAGGAGATGATGAATTATACATGGGGTATACGAGTACTGACTGTGCTACAGACTGTATGTCAGTGCGTCTAGGGCTCCCAAATGTTTTAGAGTTTCAGAGAAAAATGCCATAACCATTTAGAGTCATTACTGTTTCAAAAAGGTTACAGCATGTGGTGGGAAAAGAAATCAGCTTGCAGCTCAAGAGTTTCAGAATAATTTAAGGATGTAAATGTGAGCTGAAGTTCATTGATGTCTTGCTGAAGAATTGAGTTTAAAGCAGCATGAAATGAGATTTTTGCTGAAAGAATTTGGAGATGTACGAATGACTCCCACAGACTGGTTCAGGTTCAGTGTTTTACTACAGGTTGTTGTATCAACATTAATAAGTGGTGTTTGAGTTCCTCTAAATGCTGACTGCAGGAGCCTCACTCCATCTTGTCTTTCGTCTTTTTCTGCCTGAAATTAGAAGATAATTAACCCTAACCCTTTATTTGCCGTTACAAATAATGACAAATAAAGCTTAGTTTCAGTTTGGTCAAAATTTTAACAGCTGGAGAAAAATGTAAAATAAATGGGAAAACTCAAACTTGAAAGTGACAAAACTAAAGATAACTAAGAAAACTGTGGACACAGTTGGGCCCATCCCCAAAGACATTTAACTTCAATTCAATTTAGTTTAATTTATATAGCACCAGAGCGCAACAACAGTTGCCTCAAGGTTCTTTATATTGTTAAGGCAAACACCCTGAAATAAAAGAAAAGAAACCCCAACAATCAGTCAAACCCATAGCAAGCACTTGGTGACAGTGGGAAGGAAAAATTGTCTTTTAAAAAGAAGAAACCTGCAGCAGGACAGGGCTCAGGGAGGGGCAGCCATCTGCCATGACTGGTTGGCGGTGAGGGGAGAGAGACAGGACAAAAGGCACACTGTTAGAAGAGAGCCAGATATTAATAATAACTGAACTACTTTTAGTAAACACTGAATATGGTCACATGTATACATTTACACTTTCACATAGAAATTGTGCTTTTATTCATAATAATAACTAACGATTAAATGCAGAGTGGTATATAAATATATAGAGAGTTACAAGAGGTGAGTGAGACAGAAAGACTTCTTCTTCAGTTCGGTGCAATTAGACACACTCTGGATTAAGACTGGTGAAATCAAGCAGTTCCAGGGCAGCCGCTATAGCTGAATCTTCACTGCCCTCGCAGTGACTATCACTTTAATTTAACACAGATGGCTTCTTTTTCACTCCCATACCTCAATCTGCAGTCTCTGAACATTCATAAATGTGACAGTATTGCTGAGAGGAAAATGCATGTACCTGTCTGTGAGAGGGAATAGTAAGAGGGGGTATGAAAGAGAGAGGAAAAGAAATATAGGTGTGAAGAGGCAACGACAAAAAGAGGAAGTGATGAAGTGTGTTGGATTACAGGGTGACATTGAAAGAAGCCTCTCTGTCCCTTTTCACTCCGTCTTTCTATCCCATGATTCACTCTCTGTGCATTCTTCACTTCCCACACATCATCCATCTCAACACACTGACTCCCCCCCCCCATCTCAATTTTTCCTCATCAGTGAGGGTCCCCCAGCCACCCGGTGGCATTGCACGAGCACCTGTCAGCATTTGAAAGTGTCATTTTCCCAAGGTGGGCGTGAATGACATAATTGTCCTTCGACACAGTGGTGTACAGGAGGACAGCCTGGGGAGTGGTGAGGAGAAGGAATGTGGAATGAAAATAAAAGGAGAACTGACAGGAAATGGGAGGGAATGAGACGACACGGAAGGAACTGAAAGGAGAGACCAGAAGACGGAAGAGAATTGGAAAATAGGAGAGAAGGAAAAGAGGGTAGGAGGAGAAAACCCGCAATGATAATAGAAAAGATAATAAGTCATCAAAGTAGATGATAAAAGATTGGAATAAAGATTAAAACGAATGGTGGCGAGGATAGGTGAGACAAAAAGAGGAGAAAATCAGAAAACAACAGAAAACAGCAGGGTAAAGAAAGAGAATGGTAAGAGAGGAAATGAAGAGAAAATGATTTTTCTTGGCTTTCTGGTGAAGGAAATAAAATAGAATCAAAGTAAAACTGCTCTCACCTTTTAAATTGTCCTGTACAAAGGAATCTCCATCAGGTACAATAATGGTGAATTTAAAAAGGTGACTTTTCTGGAAAAGGACACATGTACTGTACACACAACTCTAGTTTTAAGGTTCAAAATATGATATATTATTAAAGGGCACTATTTGGCTGCTGTTTTTGCAGAGACATTTTAAAAGCCATAGACAGCAATTTGGCACATTTGCCTGAGGCTCTGAAAGAACTGCTTGGATTGCTGAAATTTTCTGTCGTATTGAGATCTTAATTTAGGGGGACATTCAGTGAACGGCTTGAGCTGGATTCTTCCATATTTGTAACAAGCCCTGAAGTACTTTGAATTACCATGAACTTTGGAAGTCTCCCAAAGTACATTACAGCATTAAAGGAAAAGCACAATGAATCCATCTTGTAGGAATGAAATTGAAGTACATTTGTAACTTATTGTGGCCATTTCTCCAGAAGCACTTTTGTAAGGTCAGACAATGATATTGGAAAAGAAGGCCTGACTCACAATCTGCTCTAATTCATCCCAAAGCTCTAACATGTTGAGGTTAAGACTCTGTGCAGGCCAGTCAAGTTCTTCCACACCAAACTTGCTTATCCATGTCTTCATGGAGTTTCTTGCTTTGCGCACTGGTGCACAATCATGATGTTGTTCCATCATGATTGTGCAAAGCAAGAAGCTTTGCGCACTGGTGCACAAAGCACCTGTTGTTGGAACAGGGGCCATCCCCAAACTGTTCCAACAAAATTGGAAGCATGAAAATGTCCAAAATGTTTTGGAATGCTGAACCATTAAGAGCTTCTTTCACTGGAACTAAGGTGCAGAGCCAACCCCACACCATAATTCCCCCTCCACTAAATTTTACACCTGCCACAATGACACATCCATCGAATTGCCAGATGTAGAAGCAGAGAACACGTCTCCACTGCTCTAGAGTCCAGTGGTGGTGTGCTTCACACCACTGCATCAGACACTGCATTGGTGATGTAAAGTTTGGATCTAGCTGCTCTGCCATGGAAACCCATTCCATGAAGCTCTCTGCACACTGTGCTTCAGGTAATCTTAGGGTCTGTGAGGGAGCAGTTTGCAACAAAGGCATAGAGGACACGGGGGGAAAAAATGTCTCAAAAATGGGTTTTCTTTATTTTAACCCTCAAAATAAGTTCACAAAGATAGGATTCAAAAACATAATTAGCAGGCCCATAAAAGAGGTCAACTAAGTATAACTCTAATCAAAAAGTAACTTCTAAAAACTTAAACAAACAAAGTGGACACAACTTAACTCAAACTGACCTAATCACAAAGACGCAAGAGGGTGTTTTTTATAGTGGATTGGCCAAACCATTTACACACAATAAGGGGGAAACAAAAACAACCACCAATACTAACTAGCACAGAACATCATAAGTAAATCAAAAACACCTTTGTTTCTGATAGCACATGGTTGGTCCTGCTGAGCAGGCATTTTGTTTTCAAAGTTCTCAGCCCTTTTGCCTTTTGCCCAGACAGGAAACAGCCACTGCCCCAAACCAGGTAAGTCAAAGAAAGGGAAACGTAATTAATATAACACAAAGCATTTTTAGAAAAATCACACAATGCTATTATGCACGCGATTCATAATATCAGTATTAGGTTTCAAATGAAAAAATGATTAATGAATTATATTAGTGAAGCAACTGCAAACCAAACTAATAAAGTGAACAAATGGACTTGTTTTACCTACGTGTGGCTGATGCCATCACAGGGCCACATGAAGTTCGTGGTCTGCAGTGAGTTACTCTGCAGAAAGTTGATGACCTCTGTGCATTATGCACATCAGCATGTGGTTTTACACAGCCTACAACTTTGTCGCTGAGTTGCTATCATTCCCCATTGCTTCCACTTTTTTATAATACCACTAACAGCTGACTGCGGAATATTTAGCATAGGGAGGAAATTTCACAGCTGGACTTGCACAGGTGGTACCACACTGGAATCCATTGAGTTCCTGAGAGCAATTAATTCTTTCTTTCGTTCTGTGCTAAGCCAAGTCTAGCACAGTGTAAGCTGTGGGACAATTTATGTGTGTGCACACAAAAAAATGTATCTAATTAACTATTTAAATTTCTGAATGTATTAATTATTGAAAAGACTGGAAGCAGCTTGAAGCAATCGTGGAAGCAACCATTACCAGTGAATTGTTTCATGAACAGTTCACTGCACCCAATGGCTGTACTTTTCATGGTGTATTTTTGGTCTTTCATGTTGTTTTCATGTTTATCCCATTTCTGTTGAAGTCTACCATCACTCTCTTTGTGAAGCCCAATTGTAAAACCAAACGGCATTCAGCTGACACACAGGTCATCCACCTCAAGCAAAGCGCAGTTGGTACTCCACAGAAGCAAGTTTGGGGCAGGTGAAAACCCCTCTCCCTACATTTCCTAATGGAAACCCATTTTAGCAAACTCGGGAACAAAGAAAATACTGTATATCTTCCATTAGTAGCCTGTCTCTTTTAAGCGCTGGTTTCTAATAAACGCCGGTTTGAAAACATGCCACGACAAATAGACAAATAGTCTCCAATAGTAGTCGGGCGACCTTCAACCCGGATGTCCCTCCGCTCTGTCTTCTTCTTCTTTTTAAATTTTATTGGCGGTTGGCAAACAACTGAATGGTGCATTACCGCCACCAACTGGTATGGAGTGTGACTGGAACGTCACTCAAAAAAAAAAAGAAGAAAACCCTCCGCGCTGTCGTCGGTCCTCCCGTGCGTCTTATCACTCGGCCAGCTGTTTCCAATCATCCGTCACCTCCACAACCAGCAGCATTTAAGCTGGATGCAGCGACCATCGAAGTGGGATTATTACACTGAACTGGAACTGTCGGCTAGTGAACCTGCTAACTGTGATTTTCTGGTCTTTTACTTCCTCTCCTGGAGAGTCATGCGGAGAGAAGTTTCGGGGAGCACCACTCGTGCACTGGCCTACCACAGACAAGGAGACACTCGGGAGCAAAGGAGGAGCACAATTGGGAACTGCATTATTTGTGAACTGTTGGAATACGTTTTGGAGCACTGTAAGACTGTACAGTCTAAAAACCAAGCCTGGGTCCTCTTTCCCTCTCACTTCCGCGACAATTCCGAGAAGGGAATAAAAGCCGGTCTCCAATAGCCGCCAGTCTTATTTAAACGCCGGGCAGGCCGGATAATTTTTTGAATAAATGTCCGGGCTACAAATGGAAGATATGTGGTAATAATCAAACTGACACACATCAAAAACTATCCATTTACTTAATTTTATTTATTTATTCATTTTATTTATTGTCACCTTATCAAAATAGGATAGTGTTCAGTTTAGAATTACCAACTATAAAGACTTAGCCCTCAGAAGAAGTAAAAAATAATAATAATTTGACCTGTTACAGTCAAAATAAATCTGTATAGAGATATGTCATCTGTAACAGATGGCAAAATGTAGAAGAAATTTAATGATGCAATGACTTTGATGTAAATTAATTACATCAAATGTGTTTTATAATTGTACAGACAGTGGCACTCTTAAAGATAATCAACAAGCTTATCTGCACTGATCCTTGTGTCTATAAAACATCAGAGGAACAATTTAATTTAGACAGGCTGCAAAGAAAGAAAGAAAAAAGACATGAATCTGCTTGATGCCAGTGTTTAGTACCAGCATGCTGATAGTGACATGTCGTCTGAATATTAAACACTCTACCACGCTGGAACAACAATCACCCATATCAGCATTACAGGCCTGATAACAGATGAAACAGCAAACAAAAAGTTTAATGTATTTCCATGACCTTTGTTTGCCTTTGAAAGATTTTTATTGTTGCACATTATCAGATGACTGGCTAGGAGGTTCTACCAGTTCTGAACTTGCAACATAACCTCCACTTTCAAAAAATACAAAAGCAACTTTTTCTTGAGCAGTGTTTTATATTAGAACTGAATGACTTAGTCAACAGATACTGATACCCACTGAAAATATTATTAGATTATATCCTGTAAAGAGACTCATGTATAATCTTTATGTGGGCATAAACTCTTGCCATTACTCAAAACCTTTAGTGTGTTTTACATTATCTGAAGAGGGAAGCCACGGATTTAAAATGTATTGGCATGCCAATACATTTTAAATCCATAGCTAGCAAGGCAATTGCTAGCAACACCAAGCGCATGCTAATAAACCTCCATCAGGTCACTACTGATCTATGTAAGCAACCATTTTTATAAAAATGTTTCAATATTTGGAACACTCAAACGTCAAGAAAACACTAAATCCCCAATGAATGAGATTTAAAATAAAAGGTGAAATATTTAATATATGTCTAAAGCAAAACTGAGCCATTTCTGGTTCACTTTTAAGGTGGTTTTATTCTTACTTACAGGATCAGTCTTTTAGTATTGGACAGTCACTGCTATGATTTGTGGGGTACCTCAGGGGTCTGTCCTCAGAACTCACCTGTTTTCTTTTTATGTTACCCATGGGACATTGGGTAAAAGTGAGTAAATCAATATACAATGAGGTGGCAATGTGCAAGGGGAAAGGTGCTCTTGGGGGGGGGGGGGGGGGGGGGGGGTTGCAGTTCAACAATCCAGCGATGACAGGATCTACACCACAGCCTTAAACAACAGCCTCATCAGCCAGACAAACAGGAACAGGTGGATTCTCACAGGTTCACAATCCGGGACGGAATGTGTAATTAGTCCGGCCAAGGCCTCGAGGCAACCAACAATACACACAAGGCAGGAGAGAGAGCAGGACAATCAAAATGACACACACCTATATAATTCTTTTTTAACTCTAATGACATCTGTGAGCAAAATGAAGTGAATGGCTTTGTCCAAGATAGTCAATGAAAGGTGGCAAGCTCAAATTTCAAGATGACATTTATTGGCAAACAAGACAAGCTGACATTTCAAACAGCAATACAGAATTTGTTGGAAAACATTCATTCACATTTTATATTCCCACTCAAGTCAACTCAATGCAATAATATCAATTAATATAAGTTGGTGGGGGGTCTTAATAATTAAGCCTTTAATGATATGTTTAGATGTTGAACAAAACAATGACAAAACTCTATATCTATGTTATAAAGTGCTTTAATGAGACTCTAAAATGATTACATCAACTTCAGTAAGGTACTGTTTGTGTTGTAACAGCTTGTGCTTATTCATTACCATGATATTTTTTGTTATTAGAGAATCCATAACTAAAGATGACAAACAGTCACTGGAACAAAAGAAAACTTTGCCCTGGGGCTGTTTTCTTTCACCACATTGTTTAGCCTTAAAATAGCCACAAGGTAGTATACACACACACACACACACACACACACACACACACACACACACACACACACACACACACACACACACACTACAGGCCTACCTGTATCAGTCAGATTACTTTTGTATCAGCTTGGGTGCTGATTCACAGTGTGCGTCACCGCTTATTCGCATTCCTGGAGACCGAACAATGTCTTTGTCTATCATGACGATATGCAACGTGCAGGGGGGCCTCCTACTGGGAAAGCAATAAAGATTAGCTGCAATTAGAGAGGATTGAGTGGAAAATGTCAGGTCTGTTTTTGCTTTTGACAAAAGGTTGGGTTCTCATATAGATTTGGCAAATATCAAGTCTGCTACTGTTGGTACACCCTAAAATTACACATAATCTCCTGTGTCTTGCTCTATGTTTACATCTTTGAAAAACAAAAATCTCACAGTCCCTCCAGAGGTCACAAAAAATAAGATGTGAATTAAGCCATTAAAATCTCCACAGATTTAACAAAGATTTATGGTGACAGTGGAAGAATCTTCCCAGTTGTACTAGTTTTCTTCATAAAACAGATCCAGGTCTGAAGCACTTTTTCTATCCAAAGTACACTTCTAGCTGCCAACTTTACAAACAAACCTTCTAAGCACAGTACAAAAAGAGCATTTGCTTTCCAAGAAGTTGACGTCTCAAGGAGCACTTATCCACAGGTTATGTATTGCTGCAAAAACGTTTTTTGAGCTTGTTAGTGGAGCAACACAGCATGGTAGCAAACATTGATGTTACCTGATAGACTCAAGTAGAAGCAATCTGTTTATCATGTTATGATGTCGACCTGGGCAGTGCATGTGCACACACTTTCTTTACGAAAACAAACTGATAAAGATGAGGTGGAGAACTATGCATAACTGTAATCTGTCTGTGAAGGTTCTCAGTCATCCAGGTCATCGTAGTAGTGTTGACCATCGTAGTGGTCATAACTGTAATCACATTACATTTCTAAGTCATGCTATAATGTAATGTATTAGTCTATTAAATTTGAAAGTTATGTTTATAGTTATATAATTACTTGTGTTGCAAAGGTGCTTCAGTTATCCACAGTTGGATAAAAAGAAAAAGAAATCAAACAAATGTGTTTTATTTTTGCACCACAGTCAGCTGATTTAAGTTAATGTGCAGATGGAGGAAAAGCTGGAGTGGTCTACAGTTTTGCAGAGTGGGCATCACCCTTATTTTTATTGCACAAAAGGGTAAGAATGCAATAAACTGTGTCCAGGATGTAGAACTGCATAACCCCTCGACAGTAGAATCATTGTGGTGATCATTTTAAAGTCTTTGGGATTCTTCTCAACTTTGCTTTGTAATGTCAGCTTTGTGTGAAAAATAAAAGATTGTATGTGTGTCCTTATTAGGATAGAGATTGTGTTGGTATGGGAGGACAGTAGGTTTATATCGTTAACTGGTACTTACGTGACAGTGCGTTTCAGGTCATTTTACCCTGTAACAAGAGAGTAATGTAACAAGTAGTGTAACAAATTCCTAAGTATTGTACTGCACTAGAAAACTAGCGGATTAGGTGTAATACATTACTTTTTTACTGTAATAACCCAACACTGGTTGTGACCCACTTTTTTCAGACTTGGGATTTGTTGTCGTTTGTGAAGTAAAGTTAAGGCAATGTTGCCCAAACCTAGTAGTTTTGAGCCTACTTTAATAACATGTCTGAATTTAAATTTTAAAAAAGTCCCAAAAGTAAAATATGTGTGGCATTTCTTTGAATGTGCAGACAGTTTTGAAAATGAATAGATATCTTGCTGCAACACAGCCAAGCTAACAAGGCCCTGCAAGTCGCAGCCCTCCTTTTATTTGACTTTGTAAGGCTGACTCTCTGGAAACTCAGCAACTAAAGGCAATAGCAAATTAACCGGCGCACCATTATGAGGACAGTCAAAAGTAATTTCAGTTTGATGGTTGGTTGCGTTCATTAAAAACTGGGCTAAATCAACTAGAAAATGAGGCTAAGAGGCACACATAAAACGGGCTGATCTGAAAGACGGTGTATGTTGGGAATTCTTGGTGGCTCTGTGCTCACTGCTCTGCTGCAAAGAATGAGACCTGCTGATGCCAGACTTATCAAATATTATGAATGAGAGTAATCCCAGTTATGGAAGCCTGACTACCAAACTGTCTGTATGGACTAGTTGGCAGCTAACACCACTGCTCATCTTAGAGTTTTTCCTTCATAACATAAGGGCTGCTGTGGCATTTATTGATGACAGCATAGTATGCAACATAACACACACACCTCTAGCATCTGTTAAAACTGGCTCAGATAACGTATGAAGGGGGTTAAGCAGATTAAACTGTCTTTTGATGTCTGAACCACCTCAACTGGCTCCTTTCGATGTGGAGGAGCAGCGGCTCTACTCTGAGCTCCTCCCGGATGGCTGAACTTCTCACCCTATCTCTAAGGGAGAGTCCAGCCACCCTTCGGAGGAAGCCCATTTCCGCCGCTTGTATCTGCGATCTCGTTCTTTCGGTCACTACCCACAGCTCGTGACCATAGGTGAGGGTAGGGATGTAGATCGACCGGTAAATTGAGAGCTTCGCTTTTACACTCAGCTCTCTCTTCACCACAACAGAGTGACACAGCGGCCGCAGCACCAATCCATCTGTCAAGCTCCCACTCCCTTCTCCCGTCACTCGTGAACAAGACCCCGAGATACTTAAACTCCTCCACTTGGAGCAAGAACCCTGACCCGGAGTGGGC
>VURO01018767.1:9511-27887 GCA_015108175.1 Pelvicachromis taeniatus | reverse complement strand
GTTTAGGACTTTCGAAATAAACATAACGCGTAAAATCTTTATGTTTGTTTGTTGGATCTGGTGGTTGGGGCCGCTACATCCAGATGAACCGAATCAACCTTTTGGGATTTACTTACCTGGATGATTGCGCATATATCAAGACTTCCTTTGTAGAGTTTGCATGTTCTCCATGTGTGTCTACAGTGTCTTCCTGCTGCACTCCAAACACATGCATGAAATTTAGTTAATTAGATATTTCTTAATTGTGAATGGTTGTCTGTCTGTGTGTGATTAGCGACCTGTTCAGGATCTATCTTGCCTGGATCTCTAGGCTGCAGACCCTCTGTGACACTGAATTGTATAACTGGAAGAAAGTCGATGAATGGGTCTGTCTTGATTCTAGCTTTACTAATATTTTTTTTCTTCCCTCCCACAGCAAACTGACCTAAACTCCTTCCTGTGGACGATCAAACGGGACCCTCCTTCATATTTCTACGGTACAATCCATGTTCCCTACACACGTGTTTGGGACTTTATCCCAGAAAATTCCAAGCAGGCCTTCCAGGAGAGCAATATTGTCTACTTTGAGCTTGACCTAACAGACCCTTACACCATCTCAGCCCTGACCAGCTGTCAGCTGCTTCCTCAAGGCGAGAACCTGCAGGACGTATTACCCAGAGACATTTACAGGAGGCTTAAGAGACACCTAGAGTACGTAAAGCTCATGATGCCTTCTTGGATGACCCCGGATCAGAGAGGGAAGGGACTCTACGCAGACTACCTCTTCAATGCCATCGCTGGGAACTGGGAGAGGAAGCGACCCGTTTGGGTGATGCTGATGGTGAACTCGTTAACCGAGGCAGACATTAAGACGAGAGGGGTGCCAGTGCTGGACCTGTATCTGGCTCAAGAGGCGGAGAGGATGAGGAAGAGAACAGGAGCTGTCGAGAAGGTGGAGGAACAGTGCCATCCACTCAATGGGCTCAACTTCTCCCAGGTTAGTTTGAAACTTTACTGACTAGAGCTACATACTTCTTCTTCATACCATCTTATCTTTGTGTGAAACTGTCAATGTTGCAAAAATAATAGAAACACAGTGGTGTTTCTATTGTGGTATAGCTGTAATGCTACAGCAGAGACTGTTTTAGATAAATTAAACACAAGGAGAGTGAGGTGGACACACTGATGCAATGCTATTTCCCAAACTTTAGGCTACAGTTACAATGTACACAAGCATAAAACGGTCACTAAGCTAGGATTGTCTCCATAAGTTTTTAATAACTTCCACAGAGGAGTGATCAACTGATTGGACATTTAAGAAAAGCATTATTTTAAGATGTGTGCTTTTTTGAGTGCGATTATGTCTTTTCGAGTCTGAACAACATCCATCTCATGCTGTTGATGCCAAATGATGTGATGTTACATGAAGCAGCTGGTGGGTTCAGGCTTCAGCCTTCAGACATCAGGCTTGCAGTTCTCTCATATATTGTAAAACACATCAGCATACTAGGATTTATAATACAAATGACGAGACTGGCTGTATCCAGCCCTCTTGTCCCTTTCCCTCGTTTTCCCACAGCTTATGTGGAGAAAGGTGTGGTGTTTGTAATCAGCTGTATAAACATCCAAGCGCTTGTTTCTCTACATCCTTTTGTTATTAAGGAAAAATGGATTCTAATAAGTCAAGTCTGAAATCACCAGAAAAAAAGGGAACCTTGTTCCTCAAACCTCTCTCCCAGCTTTTCTGTTTATCTACCTGTGCCACTATGAAATCATGTCGCATATTACTGTGGAATTTCTGCCAATGCTGGCCGGGAGTTAGAGGGATTACACCATTTACCCTAACACCCAGAAGCTTAAATTGTTGTTATTTTAAAGGGCGCCCTGTAGGCCACCATAAGTCTCTACTCAAACCACCCAACACCACTTATATAAGCATTCTCTAGAAGTGGAAACAAGGGTTTTAATAAACTCACAGCACATATAATCAGTCATATGTAAAATTAATTATGCTTTTTTACTTGTTTGTATAGGGAGTTTAATAAAACCCTTCTTTCCCCCATGGCAGTGCTTACATCTTAATAAACACATGGCGTGTGAGTGATAGATGACAGTTACTGTGAAAGCATTTTTTTTCTCTCACTGAGGTAAGATAATTAAATTTAGCTTGTGCGCTAAACATCTAAGACTGATTTAAGAATGGCTTGGCTACCCCTTTCTAGAAAGCATGCTTTTTTTGTAACTAGACAAAATATCCAATGGCCAATATATATATTTATAAAGCTGTGATATTTCCCGGAAATCTGCAATAATGATATTCATGACAATATAGAAAAAATATGTTTTATTAGTGATTGCAGCCAGTGACATTGATTTCTGCAACCAAAATTGGCATTTTCAGTTCTTTGTTGTCACTGATTACAAGCTATGTAATTTCAAGAGAGATGTAGCATATTTTACTCGGCCCAAAGCCAGATTACAGCATAGAATGGTCACGTGCTCTTCCACAGCAAATGTAGGGCTGTGAAATCACAGCTTAATAACAATATTAAACTGCAGCAGCTTATAATAGCCCAAAGGGTTACTTTCATCTGGGTGGACAAATATAATACTCCAAATGTGACTAGTTGCTCCGAGGTTTAGGCAATGAATTTCTTCATGAGTTCTACGGAAGAAATTGTCCCAAGTTTTCAAAATGTCTTTGAAGGCATTCATCAGTAACAGGTGTGTGACTCTCATCTGTACTGTATTGAACAGTAACCATGGCATCACTGGAGAATAATCACTCTGGTGAGGCCAACAGGAACAGTTCTGGGAGTCATCAGGGGGATGATGCTCTATAATGTGCTTGTCTTTTGCTGTGTTCTTTTTATACGCTGGTTGGTAACAAAACAAGTGTTTTGATATTACTTGCATTTTGAAAAATGCACCATGTTTAACTACTAGTTTCTACTATGTAAAGTCATTTGACCATGATACCTGGTGATGTTTAAAGAAAATAAAATTTTTAATATATTACAACTTCATTTGACACATTTCTTAGATAAATGACAACAGGAACACTCTTAGCACTATAAAGGCTTTTAACACATTTATCTAGTTTTTTTTTTGGCACTTGGCAGCTGGTGCTGCAGCACCCCTACTTACCACGACCTTGAACAACAGCACAACCCAGAGGAACAAAGTTGAGCTCATTGTAGTGTAACAGTTGTATATAGGTGATGTAAGTCTAATGCAAGCATAAAACTAGAAACATAAACATTAAAACTTTTGTTTAACAGTAACTAAAATAACTTAACCTTATAACCCTTCAGGAGCTATGTAATATTTTTATGTAATAAAGCAGAAATTCAAAAATATTTTCTACCTGGGATTTTGTGTGTTGGGTTGATCATTTTAACCAGTTGGATAAAATCCCACCTTTTCCATCATGGAAAAGCATCAGTAATTTCCATCCACCATTATCTCTTTCCGTCTACTGAGTATAACAAGCGAGTTCTCCAGCGATGCTAGGTTGAGTCATTTACTTTATTTACTGTTGGATTGTGATGGTATGGTGAAGCAAGTTTGCCTTTTCTGCTGTTAGCAGGAACAGTTTGTTAGAGATTGTTGAAGTAGCTCCATATTTAGGTACTCTATTGCCATCAGAGCCTAGCATTCTGTGGCTCTCCTACATGGCTGAGCTGATGTTGTTGTTGCACGTGCTTGGGAAGATAAATGGCTGGCATTGCTATACCACTGATACTATCTGATATGGTGATATACCGGTCTTACCGCAGAAGATTTTATATGGCAAGCTCTGTATCCAGTGACCATTGGTATTGGCCCATGTTGGTCTTGTTGATTGGTGTCAGAGTATAACTAACATAACCGCCCATTGTTTATCTGTTTCGTCACATCAATTTTGTAAAAGGTTAGAAGGGAGTGAAGACATTAAACAACTTTATATGTTTCATTATGATTTTTGTGTTGCCCTGGCACAAAAAACAAATAAATAACTTTCACAGAAAAAACAAGATAAAGAAAACAGAAGGACATTGTGGTAACAACAAACTGTTGAAGCTGTCTGAAGCCTGCACCGCTTGTACTGCTCAAATTCGTCCAGTGGTGAATTGGTGTATGTACCTGACATAACCACTAGTATTTACAAGGAAGTTTTAATGCCCAGAATCTTTCATTTATCATTTACGGGAGGTGGCACATCTCCTGAATTAATTTCCTGAATCAGTGTTGGCCTGTTATGAAAGACATTGATGATTTGCTTATTTTGTTGTGTAGACATGGTTGTTAGACATGTTGTTATCAATATCAGAGAAAGGTTGCGGTGGCTGAAATTGGGTTTGTCAACAGACCTGTAAAGAGATTAAACCTTCCATCATCGCAGCTTCTATTTAATGAGGTCCACACAACCTCCAGAAGGCTCAACAATGGATTGTAGTGTCCTGAAAACAACCCCTATCCTGATCCTATCAAAACAACACACAGCTTGGCACTCTGTAATTTCCACACTCAGTTTCAGTCTAATCACCAGCAGCTCGACTGATGCCTTCGCCCCGCTGGCTTAAAGCAGCCTGCTTTTTTACCTTTTTTCACAGTTCTGCCTTGTAGTTGAAAAGGGCAATTCCATTTAAAGCCTTTTAGCTCAGCTCAACTGTAAGATGTCCAGATAGAGTGTGATGAGTGAGATACACGCTTGGTGAAACAATACTGCCGCCTCAGCCACCATTCTTGACAGAGATGTTTAATCAGGCTGCAAATAGAGAAGCACATTTATGGTTTGTAATAGTCTCTGTATTGTTTTCGCTGGCTATTTGGCTGTGGCGTGAAAAATAAAAATATTTAATGTACCGAAACAGTGAAAAGTTCACTCCTCGTGTCTTTGTTAAGGACAAACCAGCATGTATGCCTGCTCACTTCCAACAACTCAGATGGATATGCATTTGAAGTAAAATTGATTTTCAAAGCCACAGTCGATGTAGACGTTCTCTTCTTTTGTGAAAAATCAACACAAAACCTTTCCACAGCTGATTGGATGACTGCACCACTAGCTGGGCTGGGTCTTTATTTCTGACTTTCACACTGGAAAATCATGGTTGCCCTTGAGGAATTTTACCAAAATCTAACCCTGAAGAAGTTTAAGACAAATAGGTCTTGCAATCATGTATAATTTGACATCCAAAGTACATCTTTTAAAGGGTTTGGAAGTCTGGGTATTTTGTCTCAGAAATGAAAGAAAAAGAAGGAAAGAATTACACCATCATCTCACTGTCATTTAGTTTTTATAATATAAACCCTTTCCATAATCAGCTAATGAGCCAGCGTCCTGCCTGCTGCGAATGTATCCAAACAGATACATTCATAGAAGAGAATGCAAAGGGGATAATGCAATCATTTACATATAAAGATAATGCAGTACATTTTGGATAAATCTTTCCCTGAAAGGTTTCTGTGGTTTTGTACTTGAGACATTCACAGAGAGATAAAGTAATTGCATCAAGAAAGGAAATTTGAGCTCATAGCATATGAATTTTGCGAAACTTTAGATGTTGAACTACTGCATGCAGCAGGAATGCTTCTTGGACTGATGGGTTTGGAAAGTTAGAAAAATTGCCAGATTCATGGATCTTAAAAGGCAGGCAATTTGTTGATACCCTAGAATATTAGTACCTGGCACAACTTTCTTACATAAAAAAGACAAGAGGCAGCTTTTTTTTTTGCTTGTCAATATAAATTAAGCACATTTAGGTCATTATTTTCACACCACAACTTATTATGCTTTCTTTTGTCGCATCTCTAATCTGGCTAAGCATGACTGCTCTTATTCTTGCGTGGTGCCCCTAGTCTTTTGAAGAGCGAGCTCAGCCTTGCCCATTACACTAAGTGAGCTTGTTGAGGACAACAATAGCCGCATGAAGGCTGGCTTTCTCTGTCACTGTTGCTGGATACCCACAAGACATTCCACACCTCAGTGGAGCGGACCTGCTAATGAAAGTGTTGTTTCTTTGCTTCCATCATTGGGTGTAATGGTGCATGGAGAGGTGATGAATGCAGGTCTCAGTGTACGTCTAGGAGAACAGAGAAAGAATGTTTTGAGCCCATTTGGTTCATTCATGACCAGGAGAACAGGGAGAGCTGAGATGCAGACTGAGATCAGTAGAAGAGCCATTAGGGAAGGAAGGCGTGACTCCATCTCCATTAAAGGTATCATGACGTTACCTCTGTTTGACAACCTTGAAACTCCATTTGTGGTATTTTCTTTTCACTTGAACTGACGAGCCACTGGGCTCTGGATGTGCGAGGTTTCATAAGGCGAGGCCTCACGGTATCTGAACAAAACCCACATTTATAACATCACAGACTCAGAATGAAGTTGTTTTCTCTTTCGATGGAGCAGTTCAGTTCTCATTAGACTTTCAGTTCGCCTCTCTTCCCTCTTTTAGGCGCGTCTTTTTTGCCTGAGGAGAAGCATAAGATATTAGAGAGATATTTTACTAAGGAAAGCCAAACACAACTTCTGCCTGATGTGAAACACGGACAAGGCTCAATAGCACTAGTGATTTTAACCTAATTATCATATCTTCCTGCATGTCTGTAATCCAAGCTGCTTTCACACATGTACAGCGGCCCTGAACTTTTTGAGCCATCACCCTGTGGAGGTGCACACGAAAAGCAAATGTAGATCGGATATGAGGCCGTCTTTAACCTGCCAGCTCCTTACAAAGTTTCTGTGCTGTTCAATCGAGTCCACTTGAGAATAGCAGGTCATTGTCAGGTGAGTTCACAGTGAGCGAGTTGGTGTCAAGTGTCCTGCCTCCTGCATACTTTAACCTGGCTGTGCCCTCACCCAAGAAAAAAAACTATGTCTTGTAGTGAGAATGTAACCGTTTCAGACCATTGGCAGCAGTGTGCTACATTTGCAACTTTAGACAGTGTCCTGGCCTGATTCGCCCAGGAATATCTGAGGTTCATGTGTGAAAATGAATTGCAACTGTTTCTGGCCTCAACTTCAAAAAGGCTTCTTACTGCAATAATTTACCCAATACATCTTTTTTTCATCTCTATAAAACAGTTTGAACTTCAAATACAATTCTACATGTAATTTGTCTTATTTTGATTATTTAACCTTTACTTAGTCAGAAAGAGGGAGATATGGTAACAGAAGTGTGCTACTACAGGTATATCATACTAAATGATGCTATGGAAAAGCAAGTCAACTACAACTACTGTTTGTCAGCTTGCAGTTAGCAGCTCTGCACATGACTTTGTCTCTTATGGATGAAGCCACACTTTCTGCATGTTTCAGATTAACTGCACAGATATGAGAGCATTTGCAACAGTTCATCTAATTCTCAACAGGAAAGCAAACAAATGTAAGTCTTAGGGATTTACTGAATAGCATATTGTAGGCCAGTAATGATTCAAATGTTTAATTAGTTAATTAAATTAAATTAAATTGGTTTTATTCGAAAAGTAACCATGCATTGTACCAGAATTAGCTTAAGGCAATTTTGCATCTGCAGTCCTGTGGCAGTATAAATGAACTATTTTTCTGTAGCCTGCCAATCAGCCTGTTTAGTAGCTTCCACTATGGGACAAGAGAACTGCCTATGAGTTTTTGTTCAAACATGTTTTGGGATAAGACTATAGACACATATTTTTTTTTAAATGAGATAAATTAAGCTAAAATAATTGAACTCTTTACTAAAATGCAAAATTCAAAACTATTGCGACACTGCAGATAATTGTTGGTCACTGCATCAGTGAATCATTATAATTGTGGGCAGGGCAGAGGTATTGGTTTTGGCTGGGAGTACAAAAACTCTTTTGTTTGAGAAACAGAGACCATATGGTGTCATAATGACAACATTACACAATAATACACAGGAGCAAATCTGATTAGACCTCATTTGTCCAACTGAAAAGCCATAGTAGCGAGCATGTGACGAGAAAAATGTCTGTGTGTGCTCTCACGGCTGCAGCCAAAACAAAGGGAAAACAACAGCAATAAATTTGAACCTCTCCTTGAAATTATTAAGTTCATTAAGGTATTCTTGAAGTTGAAGTTTAATGCTCAGCCAAATGACAGTCTTGGCTTAAAGAATATTAATTTGTTACTTTGGAGAAATGATGAATTGTGGATATTTTTAAAATAACTTTCTAAAATAGTTTTGCCAAGGAAATGTTACTATTTGAAATATTAAAGGCAAACATGCAGTGCAATTTACAAAAATCCAACAAAGCCGATATGGACTGAGTGCAGTAGGACACAAGCTAATGAAAAGCATTTATTTACATGCAACCTGTTGCCCAGGTGTTGCAGCGCAGCTGCATGATATCATTCATATTGCAGAAAGTCATTTGTATTCTTATGCCCAGCATTAACTTGAGCATTTCGTCTCTAAATTGTTTATAAAATAATTTATTATCTTGCTTCACTCTACTTTGATCACAGGGAGTAAACTGACCATGTTTAATTACAGCCTGGGGCGTGTTTGTCCAGTGTATATTTTTTCATATAATTGCTTGTATCCGTTTATTATTGCTTGCATGTGCATGCGAATATTTCCATGCACATGTGCACTTCTGTGCTTGTTTGCAGGAGTTGGATATAAATGATGGTTTGTATCTGTGTGTATGCGTAAGTGCATGTTTATGTGCATATACAGTTCTATGGTTGAACTTTGAACATGCCCTTACAGCTTCTTTTCTCGGTTTCATGTCAAACGGCGGTGCTTGATTTCCTCCCCACTGTTGACCAAACAGTCGTGTATTAGATGTCTGGCATTTCCTCAGACATTATCTGTCAATCTGTCTGGATACATGACACCAGAGACAAAGAAGCGGCAACTGTTACTTCCAAATCACTTTACAGATAGAAACTGAAGCCTGGCAACAAGTTAGAAAAGAATACAAATCAAAAATCATCAGTCTGTATCGACTCTTGATACGTAGTTTGTATTGGCTGCTTTAATTTTAACAGCCAAAAAAACCCCAAGAATGAATAAAACACCAGAGATTTCTCCCAAATGAGATGAATGTAGTGCCATTTGCTTTGGTGATTGCAAATATCCGTGTTCATATTACTACACTCCCTTCTTTGCTTTGAAGTTTACACGTGTAACATCTCAAATATTTGAGGAGATATTAGAGAGAATTTCTTTAATTTCTCTTATTGTTAGGATATTCTTTGTCTGATCACTGCACACCTTTCCTGTCCTGCGTAAGTCCACATATTTGCATAGTTTTGTTTTTTGAGTATATTTGCTTCAAAGTGGATGAGATTCAGCTGGATGGTGCCAACTGCGTGCCAAGAAAAAGAGCTTAGATTCCTGAAAGTATATACAGTAATACACTCCCGCCGAGCAGAGTTTGACTTTTTGAAACTGCTGCAGGCTTTTCCTGGTTGTGTAACACAAGCTTCTGCTTTTCAGTTAAGGATTTAATAGCTTGTCTTTCTGACTTAACGCTAAGTCATGAAAGTTTCTGCAGGCTCCAGAGAACTATAGTATCATTACACTGCATTCATACATGGATGCTCCAAATAAAAACATAACACTCACACTCAAAGCTTTAGAAAACATAAACTCTTAAAGAAAACATGCAAAAGTGCACATAATAGCTGCCACTTATGTCAAACAAATGCAAATCACTAATCCTGGTCCAGGGTAACATAAGTTAAACACACTTCATTAGAAATATAATTAATTGCTGATTTGATCTTTTTCAAGGATTAATGTATAATAACTCAAATGGGACATGTAAAAATAACTCTGAATGCAATTACAGATGAACAGAAAGATATCTCCGAAACTGCTTATTTTAATAGGCAGTTTTCCATTCACTGTTCCAACATCTGATTATGAAACCTTTCTGAAAGTAAACAGCTCACGGAGAAGCATGGATTTTGTTGTCTTCATTTAACTAAGAAAAGCTCAGCATCTGCAAATGAACTTAACCCTCACTTACTATGGCCTTCACCTAATTAAAGCTAATGTAGGTTACATGTAAGAGCTGCAGGAGTCGTTACGACGCTAATTTCAATTTGTTTGGTGTCTTTCAATCCCTCTATTGTAGTGTAAGTTAACATTTTTGCTGGCTGTATGTGGTTGAGGCCCTGGGTTTATTGTTTATATTAAGTCGTGACCAATTAGCATTAAATTAGCATGTGACTGATGAAAAGTAAGGAATCTCATACATTCTTGTTTTAGCGTAATTTATTTCTGTGTATTACAAAAAAAGATACAAGCTAAGTAAAATAGTTTAGAAATCAAAGAGTCATGATAAAGGATTTGTTAAAAAAAAAAAAAAAAAAGTTGCTTCTGATGGTTAAAGCTTGACTCTGGTAAATTTGATCCTGTTTGTTTTCCCATGACCGATGAAGCCATTGGTCATGATCACTTGATAACTGAATTGCTGTAATATCTCTAATGGCTCAGTCACACTAGAGTAAAACAGCAACTGCCAACCATTAGGCAACCAAGGTGATTGCGGTAGGCAACCTGTCTCCAAACAGTCCCACTGTGACTGCAGACAGATTTGCTAACAATTTTGGAAAAATGACAATTCGTGAACACAGAAATATTGCAAACTCACTGCAGTCGATCTAAGTCAGTCTTCACTGTTTGTATTCTGGTTATTTTACTACATAAAAGCAAGGTTGCTGTTTTGCAGTTGAATCACATCATTATTTGGGGAGGACAAACCTGGATTTCTGTTTCAAATGTGCGAGGTTCTGAATGGCCTCTGATTGCAAGTAGTTCATGTGAATTTCTGTGTGTAGATGTCATCAGATGTCCAACAGATTTGTAATTTATGCTGGTAGTTAATCACTGTTTCATCACAAACAGACTCCATTGACAACCTGACCCCATTCAATCGCAAACTTATCGCAGACAGACAAACTGAGATGCTTTAATGCATCTCAGTTGCTCTCTTGATGCACCAAAGTTGCTTTGAAGATGGCAACTAAATGCAACCTGTTACAGACCTGGCCTCTGTCTTCAAAATAACTATTTGAGAGGCAACAAGATTGCGAATTCATTCAGCACAGTCAAAATAATTTTTGTTGTGTCTGTGGTCTCAGAACACCTTTCAAGCAAGTATTACCAATGTGGATCATCATTGAATGCTGGAAAAAAAAAGAAAAGAAAGAACACTGGAGATGCTTTTTAAATTAACCTTTCACTGTATGACATGATTTCTCATAAATTCTGCCTGGTAAGCTTATGCTTTCTGTGTGCTGCTGAGGTTTGTGGCTGGTCTGGACTAAATCCAGTTACTCCACTGCCTGTTGAAGTGAGCCAAACCTGGCTGGACTTCAGCCGAGTGATACAAGGCCAAAGCTGTCCACACGCTCCCACACAGAGGATTAATAGTTTCTGTGTCACCTGGAACTTGTCAAAAGTTTTTTTTTTTGTTAAAACATTTTTTATAATTAGGAAAATAATATATTTATCATTTCTAATTGAGGAAATGTCAGATAATTTGTCAGATAATTATTTTTTCATATGTTTGCTTTGAGGTCAGCTTTCTCATACTTAGAAAAAAGTTGATTAAACATTTGTAGCACGTATTTCCAGTTCAGATCTTTTTTTTTTTTTTTTTGCCTTTGGCTTCAGTTTGTAAAGTACAATGGTCTTATTGACCATTAAATGGAGTAGGTAAAGGATTCTTTTAATACTTAATGTGTTTGAATAAACTTTAAAAGAGATAAATGACCGTAAAAGCACTTGTGTCCTTCTGGCTCCAGTCCACATTTTTGGGGTTTCGGTGGAGTTTCACAGGTGAGTGCCACACAGGACAGTTTGTGAGACTTTGCTGTTCTGCACAGATGTTTTGAACTGTCTCAGTGCTGTTACACACCTCATTCACAACAGGACTGTAATGAATAGCTGCCTTGAGCATCCACTAGATTTTTTTCCCCCAGCTAGGTGATGATTTCTTAAATAAATTGCAAAGCTGCTTTTTGACCATTACGTGCCATTACTAACGTGTCACTTGCCAGGCTGTGTTCAGTTTCTGAAAACACAGCTCGACCCACCAGTAGATGCTTATGAGATATTTTGCTGCATGGCAATTTTCACAAATTAGCTAAAGAGTGAAATGTTTTGTAAATGATGAATAGCTGTCGTGTTGGGAATGTAGGCCAGGACTTTACACATGCTTAAAATGCCAGCAAAATGATGAAGATGCATTTTAACGGATCTTTTTGCTATGTTCTGCTGAGAATTCTAGTAATAACTTCATTCATTCACTTAAAATGAGCTACAATTTGCGTATGAGGAAGGAACCAGTCATATTGTTCAAGGTAGCCTTTGACTTTATTGAAAACATGAATTTCACACCATAAAAATTAAACATTGCAGTGCTGGTTTTTAAGGTTGGCACGAGCTGGCGAGTCCCAAAAAAGTTAATCTATACTAGCTGAGCTTATTATCAGTGTTCCACATTTATTTAACGTTCACTCTCAGACTAAAATTGCTCCACAAAAGCTTGCCCACATTTTCTCCTCCTTTTGTAACTTTGTATTGACAAAAATTGCCATGTGGGTAGACTTCACCTGATTCAGATCTGGGACTTACTACTTTGTGTGGGCATAATTAACAGTCTAATTTAACTCTTATATAGAATTAGGGATGGTAACCATGGTGGATTAGACAGTTGTGATCACTTACACAAATATCTGACTTGAGCTGGCAAAGAGACACTGAGCTACACATGCTACACAGCTAATCATGAGCTGCAAAGGTAATCAGATAGCCTCTACCTCAGGCAGCAGCACACCACAGACATTGTCAAGCTGTCCAAAGGAGAGGCAGGAAAATTTCTGACATGCTAGTCTTTCCTTGGGCTTTTGTAAGGTGCCTTGCATGCAGATCTGGTCTTCTTTCATTGTGAAGCAGTACACCTTATGGTAAAAGCATTTGACAGTAAATAGTGCTCTAGACACTCTGCACATGTCAGGTTAACACACTATTTAGCTGATTCTTCTAAAAGAAATTAAGTTGCTCACACTCAATAAATTAATTATTAGACTGTCAAAGTAACTGCTAAACATTGTCTCACCTCCCTGTGCCTCATTTTCTTACCCAAGTGGAAGGGAAAATTGGTATTTTTGTGTTCTTGGCTGGGAACAGAGCTGATTGGAGAGTTGAATGCCACAGGGCCTGCAGTTTCCCTTCACGTGGGTGAAAAAACAATGGTTAAAGCAGTGTTTCCAATTCTGGAAGCCCGTAGTTGTAGATTTAGATAAGATCTTTTCAGCGGAGCCCTTCTTTTGATTAATCGTTGTTGCTGCTTAGATAGCTGACACATATTGGTCTGAATAGAAATTGGTCTGAATGGCAAATGTGATGGTCTGGTGGGTTGACTTGTTTTGTATCTGTAGACAAAGACAGATATGTTGTATAAGCTTATGCTTTGTGTGGTTTGTGTGCAGTTCATTTCCGTTCTATTTCTCCAGAATTACGTGTGTTTGAATCAGTTTTTGAAAAAGGTCAAGAATGAAATTGTTGACATTGCTGCATTCAAACACCAGGCTAAAATAAATTTTAATAAACGTGCTAAGGTGTACCTGAGCCTTTGTGAACACATATTTTTTCAGCATTTGTGGAATTTCTATTCAGAAGTTGAAGGTTTTTTAGGTTAGGTTTTACTCAAACTATTTGAGTTTCAGGTGGTTTTGTGACCTCAACAAAACTGTTTGGTAAGGTTTCAGTATTTGCTTTTTAACCTGTGTATTGTAACGCCATTGATACAACTGTAATTTTCTGTTACTTATTTCTGCCCTCAAAATATTACCCTCCTTCTACAAGATACTAAGACAAATACCATGTACTACCATATAGCCTAAAATAGTGAGATAAACTTTTAATCCATGTCACTAAGTGTACTGTTAGGCCTGTAAGCCTAGCCTGGCTACTGACTACTGGCTTTGGCCCTTTTTGTGTTCGTTGCTATGAGGATAATCCTATAGAAAGGTTTTAACAACCATTCTTTATACGAGAACTCTAGTTTGCTAACAGCACGTCTCTGTGTGGACTTAAAAATTAGATCAGACAAAAACTACCTGATCAATAAATTTAGTAATAGAAAATCATCCATCCAATCAGTCTCTTTTCTTCTGCTTGTCCAATAACAGGAAAATAAATCATGGACATATTTATTTATCTATTTTAAAAGTTATTTAGAAAGCAAAAACTACCAGACTCACTCTGATGCAAACCGTTCACGAGCATTTGTTGCTTTTTATTTTAATTTTGAACTCAGTATCTTTGTTACTGGAAAACAAAATACAAGCACACTGTATACGGCAAATATTTTCACATTTGCTGCTTCTTTTATTTTGAGTTTGTCTGCAGTCACACACTTTTAAACTGTTTCTGAGTCTGCAATAATATTGAAACTTTACTGGCATGATGCAAATTTTGATTCCTCACCATCTAAACTTGTATGCAAACCACTCTATGACCCCGTGTGAATCTTACATTGGCTGTTTCTCATTCCACAATTTTCCCCCCTTATCTAAAATGTGTTGAAGTCTCTTCACTTGCTGTTTTTACAGTATATTTCATCATTTGTGTTGCTTTGACAGTTACTATTTTAGTGTCAGCTTGCATATCAGGATGTTTATATTTGTACCATCCACAATGGTTGCAGAGGGACACTTCTCTGAAAACTGAACTCCCAACACGTTTATGATGTTTGGATGTTTTTCATATTTTGTTGACTGTTCATAAGTCTGTGGTTGTGAAGCTGTGGGAAGTGGTAGATATCTGGACAACAACAACCATCACACTCTCTGATTTTCACTCGGTCTACCTATCTGTTTTTTTTTTAACCGCTATGTTTTTTCTTTCCGTGGAAACACGATTCTCTCTTTCCTCCCGCTGTTTGTCTCAGAAATATTTTTGCCCTCTGTTTATCTCCTTTACTTCCTTTGTCTCCTGTACTGATCAGCCTGACAGAACAATAAACAGATTCATTTCTCAGATGGTTTGGATGCAAGGGCCCATTTTCCATTACATAGACTTATTCTGTAGGTGATTGGGAGGTGTAGCATTTATACTGCTGTTGGCGTTAAAGGTCGATGTTGAGTTTATTGGGATTCCAGTCTCTGTTTTTGTTTAGAATAAGAGAAGTGATGCAAGCTGACTGAAAGTGTTCACATGCATATTACTGTAAATAAGCGTGTGTGCTTGTGCATGTGCCTGGCTTCTTCAGTTTGGTTTGCCCGCAGTGATTTGGTTCTGAGTCTAGGCCAGTGGTAAATAGCACTGTGTGGGTTTTTAATTCCTGCTGTGTCTTTATTTCCTGGAGAACTTGAAGAGCTATTTCTTATTCTGCTGTCTGTTGTTTTTTTTTAACATTATTTGCCCCCATCATCCTGTACAGTGAGGATTTTGGCGTATTTCAATCCAATGTCTAAACCTTTTACAGGATTAATACATGGATTCAAAAGAGTACAAAATAATCATCTTAACAAAGCAATTTAGTCAGTGTCGTTGGATTAAAGTATTTATCATATTTCACAACGTTCAGAAACATTTGAGCCTCCAAATCGTGAAGATCTTCAAAATTTAGCCAAACCAGTCCTTTAGGAAATAGTTTGTGACAGTTATTTAAGTTGGGTTGAGTTATTTTAAACCAAGAAGCAATATCCCCTAAAGCAGTTTAAGGAGGTCCTCTCATAGAACATTTCCTGAAACAAAGGTCTGAAATAGGATAAAATTCCACATGCATTAAATTCAGGGCAGCATAGTTTGGAGCAGCCTAACAGTATCAGGTGTGTACAGTCAACAACTGGCTGTCATATAAAACAAAGAGTGCAACAATATTCAACAGTGTGTATTATTAATTTTCACAATTAATCAGTTGCAAAACTAAATTAATTCAATTTAATTTAAATTAGGAGTAGTTTGAGTTTTCCCTTTTCTTCTTCTTCCGTCACGTGCAAACCTTTTCATCTCCAGCCTCTTTTTTGTCTTCATCCGTTTCCGTTTGACTCTTTGCAGTTTCCTGTTTTCACACATGTGCTGAATAAAGGTTCAGTTAGCTGTGTAGCATGATGTGGGATGACTTACAATGCATGCGATTGGTCTGTGTTTCCTCTGTACATACACTGATAAAGACAAAGGAAAAGGCTGATTAAAATAACATTACTATAAAGACAAGAGTAGTTTCACAAAATATAACAGAAACAGACGTTAAAATCTAGGAATAGATCTGAACAGCATGTGGTTCCAGATTCAATCAGTTTATCAAGTTATAGGGATGCATCCATTGTGGCATTCCATGCTAATTCCAGTGTTAGACCGATGTTGGCTAATGACAGAAATAAATCTGTTTTCAAGTATTCAAATAAAAACTAAATATAATCATATATGTGATGCAGCATTCAAAACGCAGCCAATATCACAAAAATTAATATTTCCTAAAATTTTCGAAACTTCTACACTAACGTGCAAAAACACATTTAACTAATCTATCTTTTTTTTTTTTTAATGAATTTTGAACTTGAAAATGACTCAAAAAATACGTCCATTCTTTGAATCATTGTGGCTTGACAGCGATATAAGTAGATAAGCTTTTAATAAATACTCCTCTGTGCTTGCAAGAAACCATGAAGCAGTCTTGATCTATACATCATTGTCGCCACAGGCTAAGGATGACAAAGCTGCCAGCATCACCAAGGGGCCAAAGTTTGTGGAATGAGTGCACTGAGTGGGATTTTTCTGTTTCTGTAGAGGTTTGCTGGCGTGCAAAAGAGCACACTGACTAAAATACACTTCATGCATCTGAAACTATATTTTTATAAGCTATATTTATTCGATACTGAGATATTTGCACATATTGGAAATATTGGTTGTTTTTTGTCCAGCTGCGTTTCCCAGCTTGTCGATGGCCAGCCATTTGTCTATGATGGCACACAGCACTCTGCTATTGACACAACCTGCTTTACCGAAATATTACAACTTTTTCCTATATGAAAAAAGATGAAACAATTTATTCCTGACATGGCCGGTGGCAAATTTTTGCCTGTTTGAGTGTGGAAAATCTTGGATTAATTTACTCTTCTTTCTTTGCCTGTTTGCGTGATAACACACATACACACAATTTGAATTCTCAGATGGTCAGTGTGCGTCTGCAGTAAGTGTTCGCAGCTGTTTTGGTTTGAATCTCGGCATGAAACAGCTTGGCAGTGTTGTTCTTGACTCGTGCTGTCCTGAATTAATAGTGTTCTTTCAGTCAACAGACAGTCGTCGAGATTGATGGCTGTTTTCCTTGTGGCTCGCTGTGTTTTCAAGATCTTTGTGTTGTGCCTTGGTGCACTGATCCGCCGAGTGGCTCACTGGTTGCTGTGTGGGCCTGTTTTGTATGTACGTGTGAGAGAAAGGAAGAGTGACAGGCAGGAAGACAGAGGCAGGAAAATTTTGCGAATAGTGGACACTCCTGTTTGGTCACTGTCAGAATGTGTGATGACAGGTGCCAGCATGTGTGTGTGGGAAAGTGTGTGTTTACAGTGCTTCTATGGTAATTAGGAAATTAGCTTTGCACAGAGAAGTCACTGTTGTTATGTTAACAATAATAAGATGTGAAAATAAAAGAAAAAAAAGGGGGGGAGGGGGGAATACGAATCCAGTATTTGACTGAAAAATCACATAACTGATTATAAATATAATTTGTATAAAATGTTAGAAAAGGTGAAATTACCAAACTTTGACATTTTGGCATTTTTAATCAGTCAATCGGGTATAAGAATCAAGGGGCTGATCACAGAGTAAGAATGACCCTTGTGTGCAAACGGTGTGTTGCTAGGACTCCTGTACAGCTTGCTCAGGGTATAGCAATGCAATATAGTCGGATAGAGCACGGGGGTTTGAGAAGCTGACGTTTCAATCACCACAACCCCCAGGATCTATGCGCACACATACACACACTCAACGCGCCTGCAGAAACCTCGAGCCATTTGGTTTGAGGCTGATTCCCTGTGACAGCCTAAATATTTGGCTGCGTCGGGCACCAAGGTAAATGCACCCCGCAAGAATGTTTTTACAGGGCGAGAGAAAGGGAGAGAGAGACAGAAGGGAAGCGAGGAGGGCGAGAGATAGGTTTTGGACAGAGATAAATAGAGAGAAAGAGAGAACACACAGAGAGGAAGAGAAGCGTAGTCACGGTTTCATATGAATGTGGTCTGAGTGCCGGCCACTGTTTTCCTCTCTAGTCAGTGTGATGTACATGGAACATGTGCTCATTTTTTATATACTGAAGTCTGGAAGCATAACTCTACTCCAAATAATTAATCAATAATAAATTGTATTGACACACCGTAACTTTAAACTTTAGCCTCTCAAGAGATCTATGAGGAAACAAAACACGCACATTAACTTATTCATTG
>VURO01018766.1:17071-29350 GCA_015108175.1 Pelvicachromis taeniatus | reverse complement strand
TTGTGGCTTTATTAGATTCCCCTCCAAATCCGAGGGCATGGTCCTCAGCCGGAAAAGGGTGGAGTGCCCACTCCGGGTCAGGGACGAGTCCTTGCCCCAAGTGGAGGAGTTTAAGTATCTCGGGGTCTTGTTCACGAGTGACGGGAGAAGGGAGCAGGAGATCAATCGGTGGTGCGGCTGCAGTGATGTGGACGCAGTACCGGTCTTTTGTGGTGAAGAGAGAGCTGAGTGTAAAAGCAAAGCTCTCAATTTACCGGTCGATCTACATCCCTACCCTCACCTATGGTCACAAGTTGTTGGTAGTGACCGAAAGAACGAGGTCATGGATACAAGCTGCGGAAATGGGCTTCCTCCGAAGAGATAGGGTGAGAAGTTTGGACATTCGGGTGGGACTCAGAGTAGAGCTGCTGCTCCTCCACATCGAAAGGAGCCAGTTTAGGTGGTTCGGGCATCTGACAAAGATGCCTTCTGGACGAGGTGTTCCAGGCATGTCCCACTGGGAGGAGGCCCAAGGGCAGACCCAGGACACGCTGGAGAGATTATATCTCTTGGCTGGCCTGGGAACGCCTTGGTGTTCCCCCGGATGAGCTGGAGGAGATGGCTGGTGAGAGGGAGGTCTGGGCTTCTCTGCTTGGGCTGCTGCCCTGTGACCCGGCCCCTAATAAACGGAAGAAGATGGATGGATGGATATCGCTTTATTCAAGCTAAATAGATTTTAATCAGAAAATCAATAATCAAAATCCACCCCTATTTGTGATGTAATGACATTGTTCAGATTTTATTGATACTAAATCTGTCAGTGATGCCATATACTATACAATAATTAAAAAGTTTAAAAAGTCCTTGTTTAATATGTTTGTTAAAGTAGCATGCATATTCCTCTTGAGGAAAATCTTCTATATGAAATCAGTAAGTAGAAACTGGTATTTATTTCTTATTGCTAGACAGCTCTCATTAGGAGTCTCATCCTGTAGCTCAGACCTTTCTCCAGATTCTTAATGCAGACACACAAACTGATGCAAGTTTCAGATTCAGCACAGCAGCACGTATCTCCAGAGTAATACAGTCCTGCCAACAGCCCTGACCTTTTTCATCTCAATGATAAAATGTTTTAAAATGAACTTTTTTTTTTCCTGATAGATTTACGAGGCTTTATAAAAGATTACTAAAATTCCTCCCCTCCCAAACAAGTATTTTCCTGAGCAGCTATGGAATTACCTTCAAAACAGATTTATAATTCACTGGCACAACAAAGCATTTGTAAGGTCTGTCAGAAGATAACAGTAATACTTTTTCATCTCATTTAATGCTGCTAAAGTCACCTCATGTGAATTGTCACTGGGTTAGTCAGCTATCCAAACAAAATAACTGAAAAGATAAATTATTCATCCAGAAACTAGTGAGGATATGAAGGCAAGTGAAGGAAAGCCACATTTGAGTCTTATCAGATGGAAAAGATGGCTTCACTGTTAATCTATTTCTATTGGTTATTTAATATGCTGTTTAGTTTTTACATACATAATAGTAACATGACATAATATGACTTAAAATAGTTACAGATTTTAAGTCTTCTGATTTTTTTTCTGGTTTATGCAATGAATTCCCGAAAAACAAAAAAACTAAGTTGTTGAAGTCAGACTATCTGAAGTTCCTTAAACTGCTTCACTATGACATGCTTATTTGTTTTGGTGCAAGCTGCTATCAGTCTGGTCACATGAAATAGGATGACAGCACTGATATAAAGTGATTGATGCAAACTGCTGCACAAAACACCAAAGCAGTGGCCATTTGCATTACATACCTCACTAAAACCATGAAAAAAGAATTGATACTACAAAAGCCCTACCAGATTAACTGAATACCAGTCACACATAGTTTGTGAAAGACACAGATTAATTAGGTTCAGTTTTTAAAAGTGGAATACCACTATTATTTGCTAAAAGGAGGCCTTCCGTGTTTATCCTAAATAAATTTTGGAATATAACTTCCCTAAAACTACTTTCACTGACTTCTCCTAAGTTCATGACATTTTGAAAACTTTGATTTTCTGCTTATTAACTATGACTGCCATTTTTTTTTAAAGTTAACTTTTCAGTCTGATTAGTCCCTTGTGGAATCCGGTGATCTTCAGCGATTTTAACAGAGGCAGACTCCTTTTATTTCATACCCTCAAGCGGTGTTGTCTATCAGCGGACACATCAGAGCTGTCAATCACAGATGTCATTGTTTCCTAACTGACAACCAGAGAGATGATGCTCCTTCTAAAGCTACCTGTATAGACCATTAAACCTCATAATATTCATTGTTGTTTTCTTATTAACTTAAATTTCTTTATCTAATATTTTTGTTTTACTGTGTTAAAGTGTGGTGATGTATAATTGCTAGCTGAGCTTGATTTCAATGAGGTACCTTCTCAATATCTTGCCCATTAATTCTGTTATTATTTACTGGGATCTCAGGGTAAACTATATCACAAACAAACAGATATTTAGATATTTTACTAATTTTGTAATTTGTAAAAGTTGTTCATACTTTTGACTCTTAAAATCTTCTCTTTGATTTAATGCTTTCCAATGGCGATGCCAGCATGCAAACTGTGTCTTCAATATAGGTTTGCTGGAGCTCTGATTTAAGTCCGATAACACAGTCAGTTATTTTCCCCACTTCATGCAGAGGAAACCATTTCAACCTCCTCCTCTCACAATAATTCACTGCCAGTTTCAATTAAGAGTCATAATTACTTTTCTCCCTGCATGGTAAAATGAGTCCGTTCATGTTGATAAAAGATGACACTGACAGTTGTTTCAGAATTTCTATTAATGCACTCCAGAGCCCATTTATTGTTTTCAAATCAGGATAAAATCATAAAAAATACATTCAATCATGTGACAGCCATGGACTTTCATTATTCTTGTTATAAACAACCAAACAGATGTCCTCTATTTTGTCCCCCACAATTTCTGTGAAGAATTGTGTTTGCTTCGTAAGGCTAATGTGGTGACAGAGTCCATTCTTAATGCTTACATTACGTAAATGTTTGCTGAACTTATTTATATTTGCAATGCAGACATCTATAAATGATGATATTCTCAAGGCTCGCTCAATCCAGGTTTTGAGGCAAAGAGATGTCTATTGTTCCTCCATGATTTCTTGATTTTAAAGGATTTAATACTTTTTGCTCATGACAATTTCTCTCTGACTCTCTCTCTCTAACAAAAAAAACTGTGATAAAATCTCAGCCATCACTTGTATAGTAGGTGGATCCTGCAGAATCACGAGTGGTTTCCAGTCCTTAAAGAATGCTTCATAATATTATTAAAAGCTGATGGCTCAGTGTTACTGGAGTCTGAACTCTATCTTCTCAGTAGGAGATGCAAAATTGCCACCAGCAGCATGCTGAATAGAGCAATCAGGATGTTTCTATTGAAAGTGCTTTCCGAAGAGGTACAGAATGAGACAAGTGTTATTGCCACATAAGAAATCCTACTGCACATTTGGATTAAGGTATAATGGTGTCTCTGAAGTTTTTTGGGTTTTTTTTAATCGTGCTCAAAAACAGTTATTTGAGCTAGAAGTTGACAGTATACACATTGAAATACTATGTCCAAACTATAACCATGGTTCATATAAAATAATATTAAAGAGTTTACTAATGAACAGAACTGTGGTTTAACATTTTGGGGGCCCTATAGAGCACCTATAGACAAACAGAGAAGTAAAGATTGGAAGAGGGTCATCAGTGCAAAAAACAACAACAAAAACTGTGCCCATAAATTGTGCATAATAAGATGAAAAGAAATAGAAATCTCAGGTTGGACTTCATTAAAAACAGGCATGATCCCTCAGTGTGCTCAGGGATATGCCAAAAATTGTCTTGCCCCAGGTTTCTCTTAGAAATAAGATTTTTAATTTCAGCAATATACAAACTAAACAAAGGACATCTTAATTAATATTTTAAATAAAATAAAAAAATCAGAGGATAGGGACAATCTCACTTGTTATCAGTACTCAGTTCGAAATCGTGCATCTCTAATGGTATGAGGATGCTTTAGTATCTCTGGTATTGACAGCTTGCACATCTGCAAAGACACTATCAGTGCTGAAAGGTAAATACAGGTTTTAAAGTAACATATTTTCCCATTCAGATGATGCTAAACTAAATGCTAAGCATACCACATCTATTACAGCAGCATGGCTTTGCAGTATGGCTGCTGAACCAGCTTGCCTGCTGTCCAGAACAAAAAACTACTGAAAACATTTGGTGTATCTTGAAAAGAAAAATATGAAAACATATATCCAAGACTGATGAGCAGCTAGAATCCTATATCACACAAGATCACAACATTTTTCTCCCAAAACTCCAGCAGCTAGTCTCCTCAGTTCCTAGAGTTTAAGGACTGTTCGTAAAAGAAGAGATACACACAAAAAAGTGGCCCAGTTCCAGGTTTTTTTAGACTGCCATCCGATTCAGAATGATCTTTTTCTTTTTCTTTTTTACTATAATGGCACTTTTTTTTCAGTTTAGAAAAGCAAAACATCAAAAAATTTTATTGTTTTTTTACTGAAATTTTACATAGCATCCCAACTTTAACATTTAGATTTCTTATTTTACTCAGACATATAGAATCAGTAAATTGATGATTTTGCTTTGATTTGTTATATTTTACAAATAGGGATCATGCCTGTTTTTAATGAAGTCCAACCTGAGATTTCTTTTCATCTTATTATGCACAATTTATGGGCACTGTTGTTGTTTTTTGCACTGATGACCCTCTTCCAATCTTTACTTCTCTGTTTGTCTATAGGTGCTCTATAGGGCCCCCAAAATGTTAAGCCACAGCTCTGTTCATTGGGGTGGCTGTAGAGCGGGTCACCTCCTCACCAGAAGGTCGGTGGTTTGATCCGAGGCTACTCCAGTCTACATGCCAAGTATCCTTGGGCAAGATACTAACCCCCCTACTGGTGATGGTCAGAGGGCCCGGTGGCGCCTGTGTCCGGCAGCCTTACCTCTGTCAGTGCGCCTGTGGCTTGTGGCTACAATATAGCTTGCCATCACCAGTGTGTGAATGTGTGTGTGAATGGGTGAATGACTGAATGAAGTGGAAAGCGCTTTGGGGTCCTTAGGGACTAAGAAAAGCGCTATACAAATGCAGGCCATTTACAAAGTTAGAAAGGCAATGTTTAAGTCAAGCCTTATATTGCTTTATAAATAAAAGAAATATCCAGTCTCTTCTTCTGAATGAGGAGTTCAGGTTATTAATTTAACATCGGTATCAGATCAGTAACCCATTCACAGGTAACCAATGCAAAAGTATTGGTATTTGAACAGGACTAAAAAATATGGAGGAATCCTTTGTATATCCCTAGTAAAATAGAGACACAGAATAAACAGATGGGTTGCTGTCTGTGAATCTCCAGCTTACTTTTGCTGTTACATGGTCCATTGTGTTGTCTTGCTAGCTGCTGCTGCCTAATTAATACTTTAAATATATGGCTGGTTCAAGGTAGCAATAGAGATTCTCACAATTAAATGACAATACTGCACATAAACAAAATATGTTTAACTTGTGTTGTTAATATTAAATAAACATTTTTTTCTCTAGAGCCAGCTTCCACAAGTTAGCCCACAACAATAATTTCCCATGGTATGTCTAGATATGTATTTTGGAAACTGTTTATTGATACACACTGAAGTTCCAAAACAAAAATACTTATCCATGAATTAGCAACGTGTTTCATTTATGTCTTCTAGGACATGAAAAACTTACAAAGTTAACATATTGATTTTCATTGGAGTTAATAGTTAATCTATTAGACCTAAAAATGCATAATGGGACGTTTGTAGGATGTATATGAAACTTGAGAGCTTAAAATAGTGACATAAACATGGCTGTCATTCAATATATATAAATATTCTTGTTTTTATGCCCTACATGTATGTCTGTCACAGTTAACAAGAATTTCTCAAACTCCTAACTCAAACTCGGGTCATTAAAATGTGCAGCCTTTACTTTAAGCTTCAGCTTCATTTTGAAAGCATAAATGTAGGAGCAAAACAGGTTGGGTTTTTTTTTTAAGCCACTTTTAATTTTCCATGGAAGTTTGGCTCCATTTAATTTCATCCAAAAGTCCACTACCATTTAGATCAGATGTTTTAAATCAGAGTGTAATTTGTAATGAAGTTTCCTGCTCTATTCTTGCATTGTTAATTATTTCCTTGGGAAAATACAGAGTATCATTAATACCACTGGGTGAAAAATATATTTAGAAATGTATACCAACCTTTAAATAGTGATTATGTATGCAACCATTATTTATAACCATTGTGTTACATTAATTGCACATCTTGGAAAATGTCTCCAATTCTACATTCTCATTACTTCTTGTACTTGTACACTTACAGTTAATTTTTATATGCCAACTAAAGTTACTGTTGAGCATTATCTAAAATCATTCTAATTATGTAATAAAGAATATAATAAGTTGATACTGTAGCCTGCAGTATTTGCCTGTGGAAATGTAAGTGAAACACTGCTATTACTAATTAATGGTAAAATTGGAAATATAATTACTTATTACTGTTATCGTGACATTTGACAGTAGCAGTATAACTAGATAATGTTTGCTTCCGTAGTTTGATTACATTTAGTTGTTGCTGCATTTTTTTCCTTTCTTTTTTTCCTGATTCAATAATGTCTCAAGAGCTTTGGCAAAGATTTGTCGTGTTACACATTAAATAGCTTGCTCAAATAGAGATCGTAAATAAGTCAGTGACATATGGAAAACCACTACAGCTTTGCTTAAAGATTCCGAGCTAACCTCCAATATAAATTTGCCCTTTCGCAAACAGCCATTCACAGGCCATCTCACTTCATCTGTGGAATGAGGGAAAAAGGTTCTTTTTATTGATATAGAGCATCATGTGTCCTCCTTTCCTTGGGGCAGAGTTGGCATAGGTCTGTGTGACTCATTAATCTGTTAGATTGGAACAGTCAGAACATTTGAAAGCCATGTCCCCATCTTTGCCAATGTGATTCCTCCCATGAAACAGCTTCTTGGGCTTAAAAAAAAAGCAAGAAAGGCTGTAACTTATGTTTTCAATTACAAGGATATTCCATTTCAGAAGTTGCACATTGGGCGCTGTAGCCATCTGCACAATTTGCGTGAACATCCTCTAGTTTTATTTGTCACAAAGAGGAACAGATCTACAGGGAAACTTGGACTTGCTTTGACCCCATTTTAGGTTTATTTTAGTCATCAAGCCTCTGACTAATAAAAGTTTTCTTCTCTTTTAGAAAAAAAGAACAATTTTCACATACCCCCTCAACCACCTCCATTTCTCTCAAAATTTACATTTACAAATTTATAACAATGCAATTATGATAGACAACATCACTGTCAACAGTGAACAAATTTTAAAGGTAACAGGGAAACTCAAGGGAAACTCAAGAAAAAAGAACTGAAGATATATTCTAATACAAAGCCAAAACCATCATCCTTTCTTAAAAGCACAGATTAGACTCCTTGAAATTCCAACCAGTGTACCTTATCAGATTCCAACAGGGTGCAAACCTGCTGACAAACCTTTTGAGGGCAAAGTATTGTCCTGTCAGCTTGAGACAATGCCTTATGTGGTTAGAATTAGTAGTTAGTGGGAACATTGTTATCCTACACATTAATCATCTACTGTAGATGTTGTGCCTTCAGGCCCTTAAAAGTTGGCAGCAATAGCAATCAAAATTCATGATAGCTTGTCCTGACACACATACTGTATTCAACTTTGTGGTACTCTGCAAATGAATCGAGTCTGTGAAGTTTTTCATGAGGGAAACTGTAGGAAATCTGAAAAAGAACATTTATTGATTGGTTTTGACTTTTGCCCATTTAGGCCTGTCAGCTAAAATGTACCTACAGCACAAACAGACCATCTCACATTTCTTCCAAGTGCCCTTACAAGCTAAGAGGCACACATTTGCATTTTCCCATTGTGCAAGTTGGAGTTGCTGGCTGAAGATGTCTACACATGAAGCTGGAAATTAACTAATGATCCCTGTTTTGCAGAGGAGACTTTGAGTCAATCATCTCTGACCCAGTGTGACTTAAACCCAGAGCCATTTCTCACCCTGAATGACTTGGTGACCCCTTGGTGAAAGTTTTCTTTCAGACTATACCCATGCACAATGCACAGCTCTCCACGAAGGATTTTGAATTATAGCTTGCTGTGAGTGTATAGATTTGAAAGAGTGTGGAGTGGTACAGTGCCCTTGTTTTTCATAAAAAACAAACAAAACAAAACATGAAATGATATGTCAACTTCTCAAATTGTCAAAAACTTAAAATTACAATTCAAACTTAGTCAGAGTGGAACTTGACATTCCCATATGAGTGAGGCTCAAATCAAGGCTCACACAGAGAGGATTTGGAAACGAGTGCCTCGAAAAGAAATCTGTCAGAGGCCGCCTGACTTTATGATTAGTCATAAAAAAAACTGGTCAAAAACTCCAACTGAGAAGACTGGCATGGCAATGTAGATGGAGTCCCTAACTTTGTGTAGAGGAAAATAAAATATTTGTTTCCTAAAGCATTATATATTAGAAATTTTAAAGAAAAGATAGATAAAGAAAAGAAAAGAGAAGAAAAACTCAAGTTCCTACTACACACCTTCTACAGTCTGCAGATAATACAGTCTACAGTCTGTATTATGCGAATGCATCTTCTGTGGATGCCAGAATTTTTAGAAGGGCTTGACCTTTCCTAAAACTATAAACTGAAGTTGGAATAATTTTATGAAGAGTCACATTAATAGAGTGCTAAGGATCAACTACCAACAGTGAGTATTGCATTGAGTAATGCAAAGGTATACAGACAGCTAGAATTCACATACAGTGTGCTGGTACAGGTGAATAGGAGCTGTATTGACTATTTCTGTCCCACTGACACCAAGAGCACATTGACAGTATAGCCTTTAATAAGTGCAGCTGACAACTTAGTCCACAGGAACTCTTTCTGACATGCATCAACAAAGCTATGATGAGGAGTTAACATGTGCAGATTGTAGCAGCATTTCATCAGGACAAGCAAGGAAAGCACTGCTTGTCCGGTAAAATCTAAAAATAGACTACTTAAGCCAAAGTGACCTATCATTCACTCTAAACAGTCCAATAAGTGTCTCTCATTACTTGTTTGCATCATCCTTCAAATGATTGCCATCTTATATGTAAATACTGTTGGTTATTGTCTCACAGGATTGTAGGTCTTCTCAATTCCATGGGTGTGCTTGTTAACAATGGTTTGAGCTTCTCAAAATGAGAGGCCAGCAACTTTTCGGGTTGTTCACACATGTGCATTGTAGATGATTCTCTGGTTTTTGATGGGAGATGAATTTATAGAATAGCATTCTTGACAAACTGCAACTGGCTCTGCTTTTGCTACTCTGAGATCAGTCACTATCTGCACATTTGTGGCGCAGTATTAACTGACCTGGTATTAGCAATTAAACAAGCTCTGTCATTTATGCTAACAGTTTTTTTAGTAACCAGCTTCGGCAGCACGTTTAATAATTCCTTCAACACGGTAGCACAGAAAGCCTTGATGATGAAGAGGGGCTGTTAAATCAGCCAGTAGTTTCAGATTAGCATGTATGAAAAATCACTTGAATGAATGATTGTACCAAGTTCAGGCAGCAATTTCACAAACATTTCACCTTAATTTTTCATCAATATTTGAATCCCCTGTAGATATTAACCATGTTAACCATGGCACACAGTACCCCAGTATTTTAATTCAACTTTGATTTTTTCTTTTTATTGTATTTAATATATTTTTTTATTTAAAAATTTTTTTAATCAAGGCGTAGACCCTTTTTCCTAAGCTCATTAACAGCTGTTTATTCAGAGATACGCTGCTGGCACGGGATAGTCATTACAAACATATGACTTCAGAGAATATGATGCTGGGGATTAAACAGAATATAAAGTACAGCCTTGTAATATGAATCCATATCATACTGATGGATTATTACAATTTGAAATACAAATACAGTTGATGTGTAGTGCGGTATTTTATTTTACTGTTGTGTTTTACTGCTTTTACTCAATGAAAGGCTCTAAAAATTCCTCATCTTTGTCAGCTAATGGTAAACATAACTAAAGAAGTAATAATAACTTCCAATTATTCAGCAAGGAAGGAGTGCAGAAAGGATCATCCAGAAAGAGGCAGTCTTAATTGTTAATTGCTAATTGTTGAAGGTTGCTGCAACTAATATTTAGCTTTATTCACAGACCTGTTAAACAACCAAATCGCATCCACTCATGTTGTGGGTAATGCAAAACAACGACAAAAATCTGAGTTATCTACAGTGTATGTTATGATGTCCCCCTTGACCACTGTTTGCTTAGGACTATTTCTCATCCATTTGCCTACTTAATGCAGTCAGTCTGAGCTCATGCGACAAACTAAGAACGCATATAGTACTGCTTTATACACACTTGAATCGCACATTTGCAGCCACATGTGATAGAGATGTGGTGACTAGACTTTGACCTCTGACATCAAACTGCTAGACACAGAAAGAAAGAATGACAATCTACTGTTCTGGGTATCTGATGGGTGGCAAGAAGCTGCTGAACCGTGGTGGTAAGTTCAGCCATTATCTTCACTGTTTGCTAATATCTGTCTTCCACCTGAACAGTACTCTGAGTTTTATGCCTCTGCTGGGTCCATTTATGCTTGAACTATAAGCCTGTGACAGAAAAAAAAGCTGTTAGCTAAAAATGAGATGAAATGGGGGGGGGGGATACCAAACCATTATTAATTCACCAGGCTGTTAAACTGGTAAATGTCCAAATTATGTTGCAAAGACAGAAAATAAAATTACACTTACAGTGAGGCTTAGCTTTTAAACAAACAGACAACAACAAAAAAGAAGAGAGAGAGAGAAGCCAGGTTATTCAGATGATACTAAAAACCTGTTAACTTCTTATATTTGGCAGTTGACATAAAACAACATGTACAGCAACCTAACCTTGCTTTAGAGAAATGTGTCATACCACATAAGCAAATGCTAGAAATGTTTTATAATGTTGCCAAGTGAGACAGCAGCGTGTGCTCTTTTGTACTGTCCAATTCTGTTAATTACCATATGTTTGATAGTTGTTGTGAAGTGTGGCAGCAAAGCAGGTTTGACACCTTGCTTTTGGACAGTAGTTAGTTCTCTGACAGTATACGCTTGTATCTTGTACTCTTATATCCACTATATTTGATGCAATGCAAGGGGGTGTAATGAATTTGTAGATGATCAAATGAGATTACACACCGACCATGTCTCAACAGAGATGAGTTAGAGATGAATGGAGATGAGATTGCAAAGCCTGTTGAAATGCACACTAGTATGCTGTGTGCAGACAGAGCAGAATAGAGGCGAGAGTTTGCAGCTGTGTATACTAATGCCACTGAGTTCCTCAAATAGGAGTAGTAGGTAATAGACTAAGCAAATCTAAAATTTCAGTGCAATAATGTCACTTCATGCATGCTATATTGATTTCTGTGCCTGAACCGACTACAGAGATGGCCATAAGTGTCATAAAAAGCCATTGCCAAGCCATACTCCCTTATCTTCTCACATGCATCCTTGGAGTTGTTTTTAAATAAAATAAGCAAGCTTTAAAGATTTTTCACAGCACCACAGCATAGACTCCAAATAAATCATTAATTCATTTTACATGGAGCAAAAACAGATTCCCACGTCTGCTGGGAAGTGGTTTATCTATTCAAATGTAATAGAGAAGAGAAACAGCCCGTGTTGGGCAGCTGGTATTGCTGCTATTATTCTGCTTTCTCATTCATTCATAAACCTGTGCAGGCATTGGTTTAATGGCCTTGAATCTGAGCTTCTTACTACATATCATTCAGGAATTATATATTTTAAAGTACATAGTAACAAGTATGCAGCATATGACATTGTCCTATGCGCTCAGTTTTGCTTTGATGGAAGTGACGATGTGGAAGTAATTTGTTGTTGGAGAGGAGATTAGACTCCACTATTTGACAAGTGAATCAATTTGGACTCAGGACAACCCCCTACCCTCCTGCGCCATCTTCCCACACCTAACCATCTTCATTTTTAGTATTTACCATTTGTCTTCAGCCTGTCTATGGATTCCCGACAAGTCCATTAAGCAAGAGACACCTTAATGGCTCTCTGCTGATGATGGAGAATCCCTTGTCTGATGAGAAAGGTGAAAAAGACTAAAAAAAAAAAAAAAAAGGGGTCCCCTTTCC
>VURO01018766.1:0-17041 GCA_015108175.1 Pelvicachromis taeniatus | reverse complement strand
CATCCCTTTGACCTTTGGGTCTATATTCAGTCACAGAGATGTCTGGGTGAGCTGGATTGGCATCATCAGTCTCCCAAATCCCTGAAGTGTCAGAGATTACCTGACTGAAGTTTGAAAACTTATCAGAATGTTTGGATTTGGTTTTAAATAGAACTGTTAATCATTACAAGACAGTAGAGAACAAAACTCCACTTTTATACCTAAACCTGTTGTAAAAGTTGTTCAACTCAGCTGCTTTGGCTTACTTAAACATACATACAGGAAATGTCGACAGGAAAATAAAGGTGGAAATGATAGAACAAAACTAAAGCAGAAAGAAAGCTGCAAAAGGAGCCTGTAGTGGCTCGGCACGCACAAGCCAATAGCCGCGGCTGAGTACTCTCCAGTAAAGATAACAACATCACCCCAGCTAGATTACAGGCCCCAGTGATGGGCTGTGGGCCCAGGCAGAGATTAACACTGGCGTTCAGGTCTTTCTGGGACCTTGTCCCAGCGCTAACACTTACAGAATGAGATCTCTACAGGAGCACACAGTAGAAGCCAGACTGTCTGTCCAATGAAGACTAAATGATCAGGTAATCTGGTTTACACGTCTGTTAAATGGCAAAGAGCTCTATTGTGGCTGATAGCTGCCAAAGGTTACCCCTGCTGCGTCCTGTTATAATATGGAACTGTGGAGATAAAAAGAATCAGTGTTGCACAGGGCAGAATACAAATATAATAATATAATTTGGATGACACAATTACATCTGTTGGTTAAATTTACAGTACTATACACAAATCCTGACCTGACCACTGCTGCTTTATATTTTGTTAGAAAAATACGAAAAAAGGTTCGATGACATTGAAAAATGTGTGAAGATAAATGGGAATGCAGTGTATAAGGCAGAGTTAGTGCAATTCTGATTAACTTGAAAGTGGACATTCTTCAACACAGCATGAACTCTCTTAGACAAGTTTTCTTGTAATTTCTTTAAGTTGTCTTTCAGGAATAGCACTCCGGGCGTCTTGAAGGACATTCAAAGCTCTTTTTTGGATGTTGTCTGCCTTTTATTCTGTTCTCCATCACGATGATCCCGCACTGCTTCAGTAATGTGTTTTCCAGATGGTGTTACATGGTCGATCAAAATCTGATGATATTTTTCTGCATTAATAATTCAGTTCGTTTTTGACCAGATCCCTTACACCACTGGCTGAAATGCAGCACCAAACATGACCAGCGTGTTTTACAGATCCTTGAAGACACTCACTGTTGCACATCCTGATGACGATGAGTAGCAAAAAAAAAAATCTAATTTGGATTCAACACTGCATAAGACTTGTTGCCACTGATTTTCTGTCCACTTCTTGACATACCTCAGCTTTTCTCCCTTTTTCCTTTCCTTAAGAATAGCTTCATCTTCCTAACAGCCACCCCTCCAATGAGACCATTTCTGATGAGGGTTTGGGGAACATCAGGTGGATCAACTGAAGGGAAAGGTACATCTCTCAGGTCCTGTGTCAGGCTGGCTTGATTTTTTTTCCTTTTACTTAAGGACTGCACTTTCAGATACTGTTTATCTGCTCTGGAGTTTTCTAGGCTGGCCACTTTCTGGCTAATAGCTCTTTTGGAGCCACCTTGTTTGTACAAAAATAGTATTTTATTCCTTCCAATGTGTGTCTTTGACATTTTTTAAAGATTCAACTGAAGAAATTTGTTCAAATTTTGTGTTTTACAACAGGCTGCTAATGACAAAATTCCTGAAGGTACAATTTAAAATTGGTTCATTGTTACGGACCAGACCTGTATCTGACAGAGTGAAAAAGCAGACAGTGTCCAAAGACCTTTGAAAAACCTTCAGAAAGCCTGAACAACTCTTGCTTAAGACCACGTTAAAAAATTACAACACAGTCTAACTCCTTGGAAGTAAAAAAATAAGTAAATGAGGGGTGATTTCTGACCTCTGTACGATACTATATATACCTTTTTTCGTTGCTTTTGAAAAATATTAATATTATTAATTAAAAGTTAACATACACAAACTAAATGCAGTTTTATCTTAAAATTATAGCTACTTTATGGAAATAAGAGAAGCTACGATAAAGGGCAGAAGTCACATAAAAAAGACATTTGTTAAATTGGGGTAGACATTTAAATTAATCATCACTGACAAAGAACATACTGAAGTGTAACAAAGAGATAAAACTGAAGAGCACTTACATTACATTACATGCATTATTGCATTTTCTATCTTAGGTCTGACCAAAGAGGGGGAAAAAAGAGTGTGCATTATTTTGTATGTGTTGGATCTTCCACATGAAAATGATCCACTTAAGATGTCAGGAAATATCTCAACCTCCAGTGAGTTTTTTCCCGTCAAACTGTAGTGGCATCAACTACATTGCACTCACCTCTTTGAACTTACTACGCACAGCAGAGCAGCCTCAGCTCAAAAGCTGACCTCAGACACATTACCAAGGTAATGGTACAGCCGTAACTAATGGCAGTGGTTGATGGCAGGAAATCCACATTCTGCAAAATCTGCACTCCTCGGGACCCGGTGTAACGATTAAAGTTAAATATGCACTGTCTTACATGGTTCATGACACAAATAAGATCCAGTTCAAGTGACCAAGTGATGGCGTTTATGTTTGGCTGGAATTTATACCTCATTCCTGCTGAGGTGATGTGTCACTGTAAACATTACACAGAGAAAGTCTTTACTTTGCCTACCAGTCCATTTCTACTTACAAACACATACCTGTTGTAGGACTAACATCAACATTCAAACTAAATGAAATAGTACATTAACAATGTGCCAAATTGAAATGAAATTGCTGCTTGGAATACTTTACTGGCAACAATTATTCAGTGGAAAAGTATGACATCCAAATATTGCAGAAGTGATAAAGATGAATGGTGAGGCATAATAAACACACCGGAGACTGGAGTTTGTGCTGTGAAGTGTAAGCTACTAAAACACCTTGTGCAAGTTTAGATAGAGTTCGGTTTCGAGATCAATAACAGAAACAATCAAACATCACTCGCAACTGAAAAGACAAATCATTAAAATATGGTACATAATCTTTTTTGAGAGATGATCACTTGAGCTGGTGATAACGTCTAGCAGATTCCTCTCTCATCACAAACCAGGTGCTTGGGCCCTGTGCAATCTAGAGATGCAATGATTGCAATAATTCCCTTGGACAGTTCTGGCTTACTGTTAATTAAAAGTCAGGCCTGTCATTCAAATTTTACAAACTGTAATGTGTAGCTTTTTTTTCCACCTTTTTATATTTTCTTCATCAGGTTAGAGGAGCTCCTGTCACTCAAGCAAATTTTACAATAGAAAGATTTGAGTATACGTCACTGTAACACTTAGCATTTTAAGATCGTTGTCCCTTATTGTATCTCTAAATTCAAGGTGACAGTGGGGATTTTTATACTACTGTGCCACAGTACGTTACATTGCAATATGCACATCAAAAAGTGGCAAATAAATCGGTGGTGATCTTGCTGGAGTTGGAGGTGATGAATCTTTCTCAACAGTTATATTTACTGAAATTACTACAGGGAAAATGGAAGACCCTGTAATAGAGTTTCTACACCGATTGGCAGAGAAATGGCATATGGCTACAATGCTATCGACTATCTACGTTTAGTATTATAAGAAATCCAGATATAATGAAATCTTATATTTTGTTTCCTAATCCACATTCCCAATACCTGTCACAGATGTGGCTGTCTGTATAGTTTATGCTTTACACAAGCCTGTGACACAGGCTAATTCAATCAATCGTGGCTAAGTAGCTGAAAAAAAGGTCACCAGCTGAATAACTGATGGATCTCTGGTACAATCCCAAACCAATACAGTACACGACACAGCAGTACTGTGTGTTATTTCAGATCTTGCACTGTGGACGAGTAACCGCGTCTCAGTATTGAGTATCGAGAAAGTCCAGGTTAGAGTTCAATATTACTGACACACCACATTTCCAGATACTGCATGGGTACTTTAAATATTTAATGCGTTTAAATTGGAAGCATGCATGGAAATGAAATCATGAATATATTTATCCTAAACTCAGATCTGGTTAGCTTTAGATCAACAAGCATGACCCACTGGGAGCAAACAGGGGGGGGGGGGTTGCTCATGCTTATTCAGTGTTTGTAAGACATTTCTTTTTGTACTGAAATCTATTCACTATTTGTTGTCTATTGCTTGTTCGATGTTGATTGTGTCTGGGCCTGTGCTTTCTATTCACATGTCAGTGTCTGTGCATTGAGGAAAAAACTCAGCAGACAGTGACTGAAATGCCTCTCCTCTGAGAGTATAGCAGCTAATAGCAGTCCCAGTCCTTGAGTTTTGAGGTTATCCCATTCAATCACTCCTCTCCACTTCAGCAGACACATTACTAGGCTGCAAAGAGACCCCGGTACTATGGTATAGCAAACAATAGGATGTGATAGCACAGAATGGATGTTGCACTGAGCAATTTGTTCCTGCTGTTTGTGATAAAACCTTAAGACATAATCCTGTTGAGTGGGATTATTAATTTGATTTGATGTGTTTTAAGGCTTTAAATGTTAATATCAGTTATTCACAGGAAAAGAAGAAAGAAAAACTATAAGGCGGCTATGCACAAAGCAGGCTCTAATGTTTTGCCATCTGTGTTCTGTGCCAAAGGGAGACTCCTCCTATTCACACTTCTGTGATTTCCAATGCATCCCAGCCCAAGGTGACTGACACTTACACAGTTGCAGTGCAGCATGTTCAGAGAGCCATAGCTTAGTTTCTGACAGAAGGCACAGAGGTTTTGACAGGACATGACCCCACTGAGAATATAACTCCAGGTTCAGACCAAAGGAGTTTTATTCATCTATTAGGTTTTTGTGCCAGAGTTTTGTCTTCAAAGAAACAAAATTAAATAAATACATTTAGGTAAATATTCTTTTTCATCCATTTGTATTCACCTAGAATTCTGTGCTAACTGAATTGATTCTGCAGTTATTTGTTCATGCTTCCATTTCTCATACAAAAAGGGAAAACTGGACATATTTTTACACATTACTTCTGGATTTGAATCACAACTCATTGTGAAGCCAAAATGTAACCCATGGAGAAAAGAGGCTGAAGATAATTGAAAATGTTCACTGCAAAAATCCACTTGAAATTGGTGATAGTTGCCAATCTGCTCTGTGGATCTTTTCTCCTATGTTCCCCTGATATATTATTTAGTTTCAGGATAGGAATTTTTGCTATAATCTTTGTATTTAATATACAAATGTCAATATGTCCTATCACACATGTGAGCTTTTTGAACAAGAAACCAAACATATATTCACCACAGGGGGAAAGAAAAAGTGACATTGCATTTCTTAGTAACAAAATCATTTATCAAGTTTCTAAATCCAGTCGTCATGTAACAGTTGCAAATACGATGTTACTTGCATGACAAAAGTTCGGCTATCTTCATGCTGGGTGGATAGAATAAAAATGAAGACAAAGACAAATGCTTCTTTCTCTTCCTGCGCACTTGTGCTACAATCAACTGACAGTGGTGGAGGGGTCTACAACTTTTGAAAAGTGAAAAAATGAATGGTATTGTGCAAGCTGCTTCCAGGACAGAAACAATTGCATTATACTGCTAACACAACATAAGCTCTTTGTAAGCATCTGCACAGTAGCTTGCAAGGAACCTAGAGAGTGATGCTGAAGCTGATTTTATGCCAAGCTGAGCCCATCAGTCACAGCCTGATCTTCTACAGATAAAAAGTAGTGATGAGCTTTCAGACTTGTAGTATTGTGGCCCCCAGTTCTAACTGTACATGTTTCTCCAATAGCATCAATGTCAAGTCTCTTTGGGCTGGTGTTACAGTTTTTGTTATGCTGTCAGCTTTGTGCTAATACTTCAACAATAAAAGATGCATTTACAAATGTCCTCATTAGAATCAGGATTTGTATTTGCATGTGGGACTGTAGCCTAAATCTTCGATTATTAACTGTAAACTATGTGAGGTCATGTTAGGGAGTAACACAGAAGTACTGTAACAAGAAGTGTAAAACAATAACTGTCTATAATCTGTCTGTAATCTACAGTACTGCATTACTTTTAAGAAAAGTAAAGAGTAATGTATAATACATGTAAGAAATTGCAGTGATCAACTGGTTGTCCAGAGTTTGAGTGTCAAACCTTTTTAATTACTAGATCATTTAGGTCACTACATGCGAAGCAACCTGTCTATAAGCAGCTGTTGTCCATCTCAGACTGACTGCTAACATTCTCAAACAGAATGCCAAAGGTTTGCAAATAAGTTCCATGTAACTCATGAACGCTAACAGATTGCCATCATGTTGCAATGCATCTCATCTGTGATTCATCTCTTTGCAATGGTAGAGCAGACTCAATGAATTGGTTGCATTCTGGTTATATTCCTACATAAAAAAAACAAGATAGCTGAGCACCTATGTTATTTTTTCAGTCAAATCGCTGTCCTGCAGCAAATCCATCACTATTTATGGAGGAATTTTTGTTCATTGCTGTAATATCACAAACTGACTGTGTATAATTTCAAGCTTGACTTAATTTAATTGCAGAATGACAGCAGACTGACTTGGTCTTATTGCAATTTTATTGCCATTTTAGATGGCAACTCACCACGGGTGGTCAGAACCCTGGTCCCTATCTTTGAAGCAACCATTAAAAGGCAACAAGATCACAACCTCAGTGCACACAGTTGCAATAATTTTAGTCTTCTCCAACCAATGTTCCTCTAGTGTGTCTCACTGACACTATAAAAGATGGATATAGCTATCATGCTATCCTCCATTGGTTTGTGAATTATTTCTGATCATTTTCCAAAGACCACTTTTTCCTTTCATCGTGACTCGATAAGTTTCACTTGCTGAGTTGTTTGAAGAAAACTATGTAGATTTCCTTCAACAACTGTCCCAATTGAATGATGAAAAATGAATTTCATTTCCACTTGAAGTTTGTTGATTTTTATTGCTCAGATTGGTAGAAAATGCAATTCACTAAATCTTCACATGGGTAATACTATTGCTCTGTTGCTCGTTTTCCGGGCCTTCCTGTATGACATGATTGGTTGCTGGTATTCAAGGTTTCATGAGCTTTTTGTGACACCTCTTCTCTATCCACTCTTTCTGTACCTGCCTGATTCTAACGCTGCTTGACACTTCTGCTGATGCATAATTCAGCGAGGAACTAATTACCCTAGCAGCTGGCACAAAGAAATTTCCTGCCTGCCCTACTGTTGCAGCAGTTCCTCACACTTTGTCAACACAGAATTTCCTGCTGCCATGCTCCAGTACCTCACAGTGTAAACCACATCGCTTTTAACTATCCACTCTTTGAATCAATGTTAAATGAACTTTGACGCTTCCAGTATTATTTGGTTGAACACTGTGACAAGCTAAACATGTCAGGTGAATAAAAAATTCACAACTTTCTCCACCTACAAAGAATGATAGAAAATAAATGATAGCACTGCTGTGGTTGCTTCGTATCAGGGCTGGGTTATTCTTGCCTGATTGTGCCTTACTTGTAGAGGAGGATATGAATTGCAAATCATACTAAAACACGGAGAATGTCTGAATTTACCTGTTGAGGATGAAAGACTGAAATGTCTTTTGAGTGCCGTTTTGGAAATTCCATAAAAGCATAATTGGAACTGCATCTGTTTTATCTCAACACGTGTAGCTCAAACAGCTGTGCTGCCACTTGACGAACATACCGAAGGTCCCATTAGTGAAGAAATTCACCGTGATGGTGATTACTTGGAAACAATATAGAGATTACAGCTTGTCTTTTTTCTTCTTGAGCAAGTAGCAAACTTCTTCAACCAAGCTGAAAATGAAACTGTTTCTTCACTGGTAGTTTCTTTCAAAAACTCTTACTCTTATTAAAAGTATTGACAATCTACACTCACAGCCACTTCCTTAGGTACATCTGTACAAGTGCTCATTAACGCAAATGTAGACAAGGTCGAGACAACCTGTTGTTCAAGTGAAGTTCAACAGGATAATCCTCTATCACAAAGCTCAAATAATGTCAAACTGGTTTCTAAACCTAATGATGTTCAGACATTCTGATGAGTATTCAAATGGCCTGCACAGTCACCAGACCTCAATTCAGTATTGTACTTTTTGGATGTGGTGAAACTGGAGTCACATCATTAATGTGCAACAACTGTCTGATACAATCATGTCAGTATGCACTGTTTCCACCATCTTGGTGAATCTGTGCTAACAAGAATTAAGCCAGTTCTCACCTCAAAAGAGGGTCCAACTTGGTGCTAGCAAGGTGTACCTAATGAAATGGCCAATGAGTTTATATAAAGACTTACATTAATATTTCTTTTGAGGACAGACTATGGGCCAATGTTTTTAATGTTGTGTATTTCTTCTAAACTGCAACACATCCACTCTGCAAAAGACCCTCAAGCTAATGCCACTACAGTTATAACTACAAGGTTCACGGTCTTCATAATCAGGCAGCTCATTTGGATATGCATCAGTCATGCTCCAGGCAGCTGTTTAGAAACACTTCTCTTCCTCTGTAAAAATGCATCATTTTTGTTTTAACATTCAAATTAGGTGGTGTATTCAAGACGCAAACAAAACTGTCAAAACATTTATTTATTTATTTATTTGTGGGAAAAAAACACAATTAATTAGTTATGCTATTCATTGATTGATTAAATATTTAATTGAGATTCTGACAGCATTTCCAGTATACTTATATAGGGCATGTTAAATTTCTCAACTAGCAATAAAAAATGGTGGAAAGTTACTCTGACACTTCTGTGTTTGTCTATCCCCCCACCCCCCATTTTTAACTACACTTTTCTGCTTTACAGCTGCAAAATCACCTCAAAATATTAATCACACTTTAGCCAGAATTAGTTTTATAACTATATGACAGCACATGTCTTTTTGAGTTTACAACCATGCTAGCAGCTCTGTGAGGCTATATACATTCGTGTTCAAAATAACAGCTGTCCAACATGACTAACCAGATCAATCAGTGTTTTTGGTATAAATCATATTATTACATGACAAATAATTTACCAGTAGGTGTAGCAGAGTCAGAGAAAACAACAGAGCCAACATTCTTGATATGAATGCACCTGAGTCTGTGTAATTGAATAAATAAGTGAAAGAGGTGTGTTCAAAATAACAGCAGTGTGGAGTTCAATCAGTCCCATTGTTAATAAAAAGACGTGCTGAAGAGGATACAATTTGCCAAAGAACATATCGACTGGCCTAAAGAGAAATGGAGAAACATTTTGTGGACTGATGAAAGTAAGATTGTTCTGTTTGGGTCCAAGAGTCACAGACAGTTTATCAGACGACCCCCAAACACTGAATTCAAGCCACAGTACACTCTGAAGATCGTGAAGCATGGTGGTGCAAGCATCATGATATGAGGCTCTTTCTCCCACTATGGTGTCGGGCCTATTTATCGCATACCAGGGATCATGAATCAATTTGCTTATATCAAAATACTTGAAGAGGTCATGCTGCCTTATGCTGAAGAGAAAATGCCCTTGAAATGGGTGTTTCAACGAGACAAAGACCCCAAACACACCAGTAAGCGAGCAGCATCTTGGTCAGACCAATAAAATTAAGGTTATGGAGTGGCCGACCCAATCCCCGGACCTTAATCCAATAGAAAACATGTGAGGTGACATCCAAAATGCTGTTTCTGAGGCAAAACCAAGAAATGCAGAGGAATTGTGGAAGGTTGTCAAATCATCCTGGGCTGGCATACCTGTTTACAGGTGCCAGTTGGTCAACTCCATGCAGCACAGATGTGAAGCAGTTCTCAAAAGCAGTGGTTATACAACTAAATATTAGTTTAGTGATTCACAAGAATGTTAAATATTAATGTTTTTTTCAGTTTATTGAGTAAATATTTGAGTTTCTAATAAAAAATGCAGACACTGCTATTTTTTTTGGACAGCCCAATGTCATGTTTTCCTTCATTTTCTGGAAAGTAATTGAAATATTGATACTTTTTTCTTCATGTTTTGACGTAAAATATAATGTGCAGTGTTCCCAATGAATGGAAATAAAAAATATTATACTTTGCTTACATTTTTGAAAACTTCTATTATTTTAAACTCAACTGTAGTACAGTAGAACTTTTAGCTAATGTCAGCATGCTAAAATAATGGCAATAAAAGTGTTTAATATTCATCTTAGTTCAGTGATGCATTGATGCATTTTTGTTTGCCAAATATTACTAAACAAAAAGTGTGAAATGGAAAATATTAGCCTGGCAACCTGTCAGCCTGTGACTGCTAGGCTCTAGACCCTGAACTAGACAAGCGGTGGATGGATGGGATACATGAATGGATAGTAAGTCATATTATGATCGTGTCATAGCATAAATATAAAGCTAAGTCACCTACAGTAAGAAGCTCATGGCCATAGTGATATTGATATCCATGTAGCAAACAAGCCAAACCTGGGTAAAGTCCCCTCTATTCGTCCCTCTAACCTGGCCAAATCCTGACTCAGCTGAGATGCTTGTTGCTATAAACAATCATAATTGGAAATATTAATAAATCCTAACAAATGCAAGTTTATGGACAACTATAACAAAGTTGGTGCACTTCAAAAAATGTAGAGAAGTCATGAAGAGGACCTTCATCTAGTATTAACATCATTCATGTCAAAGCCGGTGTGGATATATGAGCACTGTGTTTTATAATTGGGTGAAGAAATTAAATTTATTCACTCAGAAAATTAATTTCAAAAGCTGGAACTTGATCATTTTACTGGGCAGAACAAAAAACAAAAGGAAAAGCGGAGAAGTGAGAGAAGATGATGATACTCTGAGAACAGATGGGACTGCATGGTCTTATGGTTGACTGTCGAGGTTAATTGTTTATTTGCTCCAGTAGCTGTAGTCTGTTCAGATTATTGTTATCAGGAGGGACTGAAGATTTGCCAGCCAAGTCCTTTAAGACCCCTGCTATCTGCACGGTGAGCATATAACAATATCTTCAAATATAAAGGGATGGATACTGTTAGAGGCTCATTGATATTTTTGAGACACTTCACGGTTTGGCGAATGTGACGGGATTTTTTATGATTTTATTTTTTATTTTTACTTTTTGTAGACACTGCTTACTGCATATTTTCGGCTCAGAGTAAAGATGTGTTGAGTTGGACCCAGTAAAGTTTATGACATGATAGATGGCAATAGATGATCTTTAACATACTGGAAAAGCTTTCAGACATCTGTAATCTCTACATAATGAGGTGTCTGTGATGTGCACCTAAATCAGTCCATATACATACAAGTTAGACCAAAACATTTATTTCATTTAAGAAATTAAGGTGAGAACTCCCACTCTTTGGACTTCAGGTTTCACTCGCGTGATAAACGGAGTTCAAGTTTCACTTTTTTCCAGGAAATTTTCACCATGTGTTGATAAAAGAGGTGTGAAAATAGACATAATTAAATCTGTCTTTGTACAGGTTTTCTTTCAGTGTCAGAGGGATAGCTCAGTTCATTTTGGAGACAAAGTTAGAAAGACATGGTTAAGATGTTTTGGACATGTGGAGAGGAGAGAGAGTGGTTATATTGGGCAAAGATGGTTGAATATGGAGCTGTCAATCAGGGGATAAAGATGAAGATCACAGTAGATTCTTGGATTTAGTGAAGGGGCACATGCAGAGAGGGTTAGTGTGACAGAAAAGGATGCTGGGGATAGAGTGAGATGGAGGCAGCTGATCCACTGTGGAGATCCCTAGAGAGCAGCTGAAAGAAAAAGAAGATTTCAGTTGTAGTAAAATATCACATGAGACAATGTGCAAATTTCCTTGAGAATTGTCCACCATATTGGACACGATACAACCACCGGTTGCTAGGGAAACTTGTATTACCCGACTGGTTGGCAGTGGTTCCTGGACGTTACTCTCAAGGGAGACTCCTGATGTTTTGTTAGCATTTGTGAAAAGATGCCATCATTTCTGTGCAAAAACAGCTTCCCAGTAAGATAATGTGAAGAATTTGAGTATTGTTTTCTTTCGATTTTGAAATATTATTGATAGTTTATGTGCAAAAATTTTAATAAATCTTTTTTTTGTGTGTAGAAGCTGGTGTAAGTATAGCCCTTTGGTGTGATTTGCTTATATCATTAAGGACATTTTGCTTTATGTCTGGATGTACCTGTGGCAGAATTACAGCTAATGTCTGTGCAATGGGATTAATAGGAAGGGGCTCCCAAAGATTGCCCCCAGCTGGAAGTTGAGGTCAATCTCATGACATCATAGGCTGCATATGGCCCACTTTGATGTGAAGTGGGTCAGACCAGTTACAGAAAAGGTTCTGGGAGATCATTGCTCAGACTGTTGTGTAAATATACATTTACAGTAAAGGCACTTGTAATTTGGTGCACCATGGATGGATCAATAAAAACTTGTGATACAGTTCAAAGTTCAAAAACATTGTCTAAAGCTGTCCACAGCCAGATTGGAGCCTTTGGCCCCAGGACCTTATGTTTGACACCCATATTTTAAGAAAACATTTGTGCTCACAGAATGTATTTTTAGTGTGCGTGCTTCAAAAATAAATCTGTGCCTGTAAGTACTGTGTCATCTTCATACGCTTAACAGTTTTTTAAATAAACAAATAAAAAAATATGTAAAATCTGTAATTCAGATAAAAAATCTAACTGATGATACTTGGATTGTGCTGTTGCTTCAGTACATACCTGTCAGTCGTGTAAGAGGGTCAAGAGGGTGGGATGTTAGCTTTAAAACAGAGGCGGGCCCATAACTCTGCATGACACTGTCACATTTTGAGCAGATCACTAGAATCCAATTAATCTTGGTTATATCCACATAAAACCCTGCTGCTATTTCATCTAATGAAGCCATGGAGCTCCTTCATTTTCTCTCCACCCTGCACTGTGTGTTCTCATGACAACAGGCTCCCCATCCAGTACCGCCAACTGCTTTGTTGCTGTTAGCAAGTGATGAAAACGATACACTGTTCTACTATTTTCTTGGCTTCATTGTGGTAGATGTTTTATGTGGATGGATGTAAATCTTGATTTTGTTAAGAGCATCGTGACTACGAGCATTAATTGCAGATGAGTTTTACTCGGCACTGTGAGTAATCCTGACTGTTGTGTCTTGTTTAAAATGAAAGGGTTTAAAAACCACTTCACATACCCTCTTTCATTTGCTGGTAGATGAGTTTACAAAACAAAAGGACGTTAAGCTAATTTTGTTCGTGCGTCTGCTGGACCAGATTAGACAGTCCCTGCCTGGATGCAGGAGATGGGCCCAGATGCGGGGAGCTTCTCATTCTTATAGAGTGAGCTTAGAGGCAACACATCATTTGACAAGGACAAAATGTTTTAAAGAGAACAAGGTCATTTCAAATCAAAGCGAAACAGAGCGTTATTGTAGAAGCATGCAAAGTGGAAAATACCCAGGCAGACCTCTGAAATGAAGTTCCTTTCACTGATATTCCAGCAAAAGGAGGATCAATCCCTCAGTACTGTTTTTGACACATGGAGTATCTGAGAAGACGAGCTCTAAGCTAATAAATCTTCAGAATTTGTAAAGCTTCCTATAAAAACTTTCCCCCTAAAGTGAAAGTGAGCATTTTCTTCAAAAGCACTGTCAGTGCTGCTTGAGCTGTTTATGAGGCCTACTCTGCCCCTGTGGAGGGAAAGCTTTTACCGGGACATATCCATTCCATTAAGGCATGACCATGACATCCCTGAAGGACGTCCGAGGACATTCAAGTTGCTTCTGCTTCTGTACTCTCCACTCTCTTGCCTTTCTGTACGACCACATTCTTTATCAAGTGTAAAATAAATCCATATTCTCATTTGGCACAAATGAGAATATGGATTTGCATCTGTAAGAGTCTCAGGTGTTTACCTTTTCTAAAAACTCAAACAATTAAGTAACATGCATGTTCCCTGTGTTGATGTCACTTTGCATTTCATCACTATCAGTGTAGGGGAGCTGCAGCAGTTGTGGTGCATGCAAGCAAGTTACATACATAATTCAAGATCACAACCACTATCCATTTGAACTGTGCACTATCCATTGCACTAATCCACCCTCATTCAAACCACATCTCTTCTCTGGCCTTTTCCCTCTAGCTAAACACGCGAGCCTGGCTCTGCACTGTCAGCTTAAAGTAGGATCACGCAAGACTGTCATTGTGTAAATGTGATAAAAGTGGCTCGCACCAGGCCCAGATGCACCATGCCAAATGTATACGTTCATTGTGACGTTACAGTTAGGGGACCTCAGAGCAGCAGGGGAATGCCTAATCCTAATCATTCAAAATACAGTAGATGGCCTCTCGGCAGTTACCAGCAGACTGCTGATCATCTATGACAGACATATGTAGTAACTATGATCAGTTACAGGTGCAAATGTTTCAAATGTAAAGTCACAAAATAGTTTGCAAATAAAGCACAATTTATTTCATTATTCAAATTCATATTTAATCTATTCACTCGTGTCTAACTATTGAATGAGTACTATGTACTTAACAGCCAGATCCCACAGTATAAACACCTGGCAAAGTACTCAGACGTGTCCTTTTAATAGCATTTACATTTTACTACGATGACACACGTAGACAAACACTGGCTGTGTACAGGTCAAGTTGAATAAAACCCTGGATTGTAATTGTTTTATTACCATGATGCATGCTCCATTTGTCTCGTAAAATAAATGAAAATCAGATCGCATTTTTATGACAAATTAATTCAGGAAACCAGCAAATCCCAAAGGCTTACCTCACATTCCTTCTTCTTGTCACTGTAATTTGTTAAAAATGGATTGTGTAGTTTTCAAAAGAACTCTTCAGGTGCATCTACACAAAAGGTGTCACACACAGTATCAAAGCTCTGCCCTGACGTATGGGTGCTAATTTGAGCAGGAAAAACCTGCGTGCTGGCCCATAGCAAACATATGGAGACCAGGAAATTATTTGTGCAAATCACACCCTATAAAAAGAAAAACTAATAAAGGGGGCTTAGTGAAGCAAGCTCCATTTTACAGTACATTACACCTTGAGACAGTGACAGAGAGAGCAGGGGAGATAGGGTTGAGTTAGGCAATTGTGTTGTCGATGAATGTACCCAGCTTCTTCACTTCATCATTTATCTTGTTAAAAATGGTATACACAGTCTCTGCTCCTGCACTCTGCAACAGCAACTGAAGATGCGACCTATGCTGTATACGCCTTTCTTCTCCTTCTGAAAAGAAGCAATGATTAAAAAAAAAGTAGCAGTCTACTCTTATGAGTGTATTTGTGCTATTAGCCTGAGCAGAAATGTTTTTAGTTTGAATTCTTTGCTTGCTCAGTGGTGCACTATATTTACATTTACTGGGCATGTTATCGAGGTCATGTCATGAAGCATATGGAGCCGTGTCACAGTGAAAGGCTCTTGCTGGTATCTTTACACCAAATGTTTTTGAGAACCACCAGACGCCACATCCAGACCTTGAAATTGTAGGACAGCTAAAATGTATGTGCATATGTTTACATGCAAAAACAAACCTTGACTTGCCCATTCACTTGGAGCTTTGCCTCCATAACTAACACTGGTTGATTAATGGAGGTACCCAGTCTTGCCCGAGGAGGAGATAAGCAGCCTATCGCTGCTCTAAAGCCTTTCCACATGACCTTGGGAGGGCACTGTACATGGAAATAGACTTTGAGCTGCTATTAGTTCAGACCTGTCTTATTTGGCTCAGCTCCAGTGTCAGAACTACTGTCTGGTAAAATTCACATTACTTTCCCCAAGAGCAAGCCATCAAAGAATAACACTACAGATATGCTGTATTTAACTTAGAAAGTTCACACAATACACTGAAGCCAGAATCTTAATTACTATATCTTTAACAGAATGGTGTTTCACTATACAGGTTTTAGTATGAGTCATCCAAGCTTATTGGATGTCTTTAGGCAAAGAAACTGCATAACATATGTCAAAAGAAATCGTGTCACAGCAACTCAAAACAAACACCTGACCTTCCTGTGAAAGCCATGTCTGATCATAAGTTTGCAAACTGAACAGCAATACCATACTTGGCTGATTTAAAAAAAAACAAAAAAACACTGTATATATGTTTCACCACAAAAGTATTTTGCAGTCCATCACAATCTAGTTGTACCTGAAAATAATATATCAGCTCAAACTGTTTATTCTATCTTGTTTTTACATGTTCCTATTGTTCTAGCAAAGACTAATAAGAGCTGATAATATGCATTTTAATGTAACTGAGATGAACTGCCTCAGTGGGAGGTACAACACTGCTAGCATTATCAGACCACCTTGAATTCAAATGAACTTATATCTATCAATATACATTTGAAACTATAGCTTATTTAACTGTGCTTAAAATAATGAAAATGTCAGGAGTGGTTATTTGTATATGACTTGGATTTGATTTTAATCATATAAAAATCTTCACTGTATGTTATTCTGATTGTTGGGGCTGAGCAAAATAGTGCCATTGCATTATTATTTGCCTGTCTTCTACACAAAAGGTTTGCCACGCACCCTGACGGAGCTCTGTTGGCATCCAACAGCAGAGTGACTAAAAGGTCAGCCTGTCTGTTCATCTCACAGCATGACAAAACAGCAAGGTGATATCACGTGAACAAGCTGCACACACATACAATAGAATGGGGAAGGGCTTATCATTAATCAGAGCATGAATAGAAAAGTCTAAAGGGTCCTAAATGGTAGTGTACACTATCTGGGCAGCTCCACTAGCATAAAGCCATCCATGTAAAAAGGATAAAATCAGAGAATATTCCATTAGCTTGTGTGACTTTTATAGAAGCACAGACTGATTGATTTTTTTTGAGTTGATAAGGAGTGTGTGGTATCTTTATTTTTGCTGACAGCTAAAAGCGGTATGGTATTAAGGAATGCAGAGTTGCTTGCTTCACAAATGCATTTCTATTAAACTGTCAGCATGTAACCTTTCATACATAAAACTAGACATGCCACTGACAAAGATGATCTGCTCACTGA
>VURO01018764.1:0-11091 GCA_015108175.1 Pelvicachromis taeniatus | reverse complement strand
GCTAGAACAATATAAGCTGCTGGGTTCTTGTGCGCGTAAAACAAACCCATAAATATTTACAGATGGTGCCTGATACAGCTGATGCACCAGCATACAAAGGTCCCAATGAAATTGAACAAAAGTCCCCAAAAATATGACACTGCTGCTGCGTATGGGATCGGCATTGTAGAGACCTGATCCCGCTGGTAGCGGGGAACAGAGAGAGCTGTGTGGTCACGTACAAGATCGAGGGGGGAGGCTGGGTGCTACAGTGGCGATAACTGCCATACTGTTTCACCGTCTGTCCTTCATCAGGCCAGATAAACTTCTGAAGGAGCTGCTGAGTGACTGCTGCTGGTGTGCAGCCAGAAAACAGCCGAGCGTGTCTGTCTCTGAGTCAATCACCCTCTTATCATGTGCAAGAGATGAGGAAGGAGGGCAGGGGGACGCAGATCAGAGCAACAAAGCGCTGCAGCGGTAGAGGCAGCAGTAGATGGCAGTCTTGACTTCCCTCATATGAAAAGCCCGAGGGTAGGAGTGTTGTATATCACAAGCCTTCAGCACCATTATCACCACTCAGGCAGAGGCAGATCAGACACCGCTGCTGCTGCTGCTACATGAATACTGCTGGTCATTCTCCTCGGGCAACTCTCCCAGGTACTGAGATAATGAAAACGTGACCCCTGGGTGTTGCTTTATTCACTGTTGAACAGGGAGGGCAAAGGTTTCTGGTATCAATTAGCGAACCATGCTCCCGATATTAGCGCGCTGGCGAATGCTGATGCTTTCCCATCAGATGGTTTGTTTTGCACAACACCCACATGTTGGCTTGCATAGAGATTTCAGGTCTTTTTATGTACTGAAAAAGAAAATCTGTTAAGGATTACCTCTGTAAAAGCCGAAGAAGCCCTCATAACGGAGCACTTTCTTTGCACAGTCGAAGCTGTTCTTGTACATCAGCTCTCCTACAAAGGAGCCGGTGGAACGCTGGTTCTGCATGCGCGTCTTCACCAGGTCAATAGGGTACACAGCCGTAGCGCCACAAGCTACAAAAAAAAAACAAAACCACAATGAAATAGTTTTTGGGGTATCTTCGCTGTTTTGGAAAGAATTTTTTTGAGCATCTAAACAACTCAGAAAGCAAATTCAAATTTTACCTGTGGCAACAGTAACAAAGAGCTGCAGTTCTCTATATGACCCGATATGACAAAGAAACACCCTTTCATTCAAATTGGACAAGCTAGTAAATGTTTGGTCATTGTGCTTTTAACAATGAATTACTCATACTTTTTAATTCAATTAATTACCTGTTGATATTGGAAAGCCCTTGGACAGCCCTGTAGTGCATACAAACCATCACTTTATTTATCAAGACTCCTACACAACTGAGATGTACAGCAATAATCCTGCAGCTACATTTGGGGATGGTTTATCATTTAAAAGAAATCATTATAAAGCTCAGAGTAGGAAGTCTGGCAAAGTGGACGACTGGATGAAAAATACAAGATGAAATCAAGTTTAATGAGTATGATTTGCGGGAAAGTAAGGAGAAGAGAGTGTTGAAGCTTTTATGTTCTCTGTTATTTCACAAGAATGCACCTTCGAGCCTTTATTGTTATTGTAAATAAGTGTTAAAAATCACGGTTTGGCAGGTGTGAACTTTCTCAACTTCTGAAGGGAATTTTGCAAGAAAAAGTTTGAGCAATGCTACACTAAACCGTTGCTATCAGCTACACTAGCCATGTCTTGTTTGGCATCAAAGGTTGCTGTAATGATGATTCCCAAACATGCAAACAGAGAAAGCAGCGCAGTGAGTGAGAAACAGCTCGTTCCTGGTGGTTTCTCTGTATGCCTCATGACTTACAGTATATATCTCTCTGACCTGGCCTGAATTGGCTGCTGCTGAATGATGACTGATAAGTCTTTGCATGTTCGGGGAGAGCGAGCACACACACACACGCACACACACGCACACACACACACACACACACACACACACACACACACACACACACACACACACACACACACACACACACACACACACACACACACACACACACACACACACACACACACACACACACACACACACACACACACCTATAACAACCTGTGATGACATTTAGTACAACCCCCTCTGCACACAAAGGCTTTCTTTTTCATCCACACAGGCACAGAGATGCAAAATATGGCGACCAATAATCAAGAAAATTGAATTATTTTTCTGATAATGGAATTTGAGTTGATAATTACATCCAATAATGTGGAGCCTACTCAACATCCGGATGAACATCTGATTTTTTTTCCCTCTCTCTCCTCTGCCATTCTTTTGCTGCCCATCTACAGAAGGGCGGTGCGCCTCACATGCAGTGAGGACATAATTGAGTGAAGGATGGCTGGAGTGAATGACAATAGGGTCCCATATTCAGCAAAAGCCAACACTGAGAGATGGCACGAGCAATTTATTGTTTGAAGAAGGAGAACATAAACATGACGAGTCCTTTACTCGCAGCTCCTTCTACACCTCACTCTGGTATGCTTTCCCAGAAGTAGATGCAGAACCCATAAACAACATACAAACAAACACACCCATCATGACAAGTGCGTACATATGCCAAGATGTCAGTGGTGCAGTTTGAGCTCTTGTTGGCAGAGATGGGACCAGATCTGAGGAGGCAGAGAAATAATTTCAGCGAGCCGATTGTCCTGGAGCAGGATCGAGCTAAGGTGTCTAAGGTAAAATAGTATTACAACAGCATTCTTTTACTATTTCCATATCAATGTATATTTAGTGCCGGTCCGCATTTTGAGTTATAACTGCACTTGTTGCCAAATGCAGTGGTCTGATTGGTTTATTCGCGTATTGAAGAAAAAAAAAAAAAAAGATCAGGAAAGGAAAAAAGCCACAAATTCGTTCTTTGAAATTACGCAGTCAGGTGCATTAGGAACAGGTGAGTCATCAATTGTATGCATCTAAAGGCCTTAAGGCTCTGTCAGTATATCCACATAGATATTTTTTTTTCCAGTCCACATTTGTATAAATGGTAACTGTGCCATTATTCTGTACAACAAAAGTTATTTTTGATCATTACTTTAATTATGGAAGGGTCCCTAATATTTACTTTCTGGACATAAATTAATTGGGTCTAAATACTGAAGTATATACGCAATATCAGATTGCCCTTGAACCACCAGCTTGACATCCCTTTCACTCAGAAGTGCGTGGTCTTGGTCTCCTAGCAGTGCACAGCAGCATTTTCCCCACATACAGACTTAATAATAAATAAGCAAATTACACTTAGTCACTGTCTCGTACTGCAGCTCACAGTCACTCACCCCCTCTTGAGATCTGCTTAGATAACCATTTTAACCACAACCAGATGGAGATCTGATGCCACCACACTCAGCTTATCAAAACTGCAGCACAGGCAATAGAATTTGAGTCTGTCAACAGTTTGACAACTTTGCAGGAAATGCTGCACAGGAACAGTAAGCCCTCGACTCTAATGTTTTATGTGGCTGAGGATTTAGTTTTCCCTTTACAGTTAAATAAAAGGCTGATAGAGGGCCACGTACACTGATGCACACTGAAATATAAGTAAGTGAGTATGAGAGACAATTCACTGTAAAGGGCTTTCTGTCACTATATGCAGTTCATTCAAGTCGACTGATCCAACATGACCACTACCTCCTCTTGGCTGTGGCGCTGCCGTCCTGTTCTGCCCTCCTCCAGAGGTAGACCAGCAGTCTGTGCTTGAGGGAGTTGATAGTTTTGTCGGTGTACAGACGGGCGAAGCCTGTCTGACTCTCAGCCTGAGTTTCTGTATAAACAGCTGAAAGAGTTAAGAGGTCGTCCTCATAACAGAACCGACCGATAGTCCTCACATCCAGAAAAGTTCCGTCTGGAGTCACCTGACACAAAAGCAAATTATTAACGCTTTATATCACAAGATTGTCCCAACATTCCAACATGCTATTTAAGTACTCACCTGGAAGACATGGATGGTCTGCTGCTGGACCGACAGCACAGCCAGGATGTTCCTGTAGAGGTAGAGGCCCTGGTTGTGTGACAGGATGATTTTGTCACACTTAAAGGACCTGGTGTCACATAGCCTACCAGTGTGGAGATCGATGATGTGGAGAGAGTAGTCTTCTAAAGGAGACCGGGGGTTGGGAGTCACGGATTCATTGTTGCGGTACACCTGGTGGGAGCAAATGTAGGTGAAAGGCGCAGTAGGAGAAAAAGAAATCATTTATGCGCATCGTCCTTTTGTAAATTTGTACTAAGCTAATACCTCAAAGAAGAATGGGGGCGGCTCCTCTGGGACATAAACAGCCGATCCGACAATGACATAGCGGCAGTCGTCTGTGAAAAGGCTGCACTCCCGGTTCAGGTGTTCTCCATTCGAGGCCACATTTGTAACGTGGAGCAAAGAGAAGAAGCGCTCAAACAGGCGTCCTCGGATGTTGAGGGAGCGCTGATCGTTGGTGGTGAGAAGAGTCTCTCCTTCTTGACCTCTAAGCAGATCCTGAGCTGCCTGGCAGCCTTGGTATTCATATATCTGTACGATGAACACCAACAATATTTTCTGGTGAGTTTAGTATTTTAACAGACTGTGTGAGTTACACTCTGGATCAGATGGATGATAAGAATCACACAAGATATTTGGTTTAGGAAATGTGGGGAATGTCTCCTTTTACCTCTAGGGAGGTTTGGTCTGAGGAGAAGGCGATAAAACAGCGTCCATCTGGTGAAAATTTCCTGAGGAAGCAGGGTGGCTTTTCCACATTAACCACAGTGAAGTTGGGGAACAGGTTCTGGTGGAAACAGCGCACTCGGTACCAGTGAGCTCCAGGTCGACCAGAGCAGATCCTGCGCTTCTCAAGACGATGGACCACATTCTGATTTTGGATGCGTCTTGGTTTCAAGGTTGGGAAGTCCTCATCCATAATTGTATGACTCTTAAACCCCCTCACAGTAGACAGCCGGGTATTTAGCAGTTACAGGTAAGCAACTACATCACGAGTACAGCCCTGTTACATGTGTGTTTTAAGGGAAAGTGAGAGATGAAAGAGTTAATGGTTCTGAGAAAGTTTTAGAAATGTCAAGTTTTACTTTTACTGCTTTCATGACAGAAAGATAGGCTACTACAAACTACGCAATCCAAGAATCTTTTAATTTTCTTCCTGTCTTCATGATCAGGCCTGTCAAACTGACTGTGCGAGATTTGAGACACATGAACAAACTAAGACAAGAGTGATTATTTCACTTTAACATCCACAAATGGGCCATACGACCACTAGCTGTCACATTAAATACATAATACAGATGCTTAACAAAAAGCAAAGTTAACACATGGGTCCTAACATTTTAAGACAAACGTACGATATGTAATGAGTGGGCTAAGTTAAGTAAACCATCTGTAAGACAAAGTTACTTCTCTTATTGCGTCTTCTTTGATCCTTTAACGTCAATTGCATGCCTGGACATTTGATAAAATGGTCAAAAGCAATGAATTGTTGCGTGTTTAAAAAGAAGCTTTCCGTCTTCTCCAAGTTCAGCAGCTTGTGTTAGCAACAGCGGTTAAGTTTGGCTGACGAGATCGAATTTAACTTACCTACGAAGCGTTCACAACTGGTCACCAACGTGTGTCTCCTCTTAATCGCATAACCTGAAATAATTTCATTCAGCCCACTGAGTCACTGTATTCTGCCACGTTTCTCCAAACCCCAGAAAGCCCGAGGAGTCTCTGGATCCAGGAGCCGCTGTGTTTGTTGTCAGACAGCTTAGGAGAAAACGTAGAAGAAGACCGCCACACGCCAAACGGCTGCCGCTTAAAACAGCGCCCCCACGTTCTTCTAAGGTGAACGAGGATATTGCAGTTTGTGACAACGAGGAACTACAGAGGGTAATGTGCAATCATTAACATGGGTATAGTTCTGCTTTTATACAGTGTAGAAAATCGGATCTTTGCCCTAATACAGATGTATTAGCGTCTATGAAAAGTCTGAAAATTATTTGTTTTTTTAACAACTTATTTGCAAGACTCTAAAAAGGGAAATGTTACAGCCCTCCAAGTGTGCACTCATTGGCAGTTTTATTAGGTATAAATTGCTAATACAGGATTGGACCCTGTCTGAACTGCCCCAGATCTTCATGTCATTCTCCATGACACATATTCAACATGGTGCTGGAAACACCTGAGAGATTTTGGACTCTTACACAGTTGCAGCATTTTTACTGGTTGCACATCAGTGATGCAAATCATGTTCCACCACATCTCAAAGACCCTCTGTTGGACTGAGATCTGGTGACTGTGGAGGCCATTTGATTTGACCAGACAACAATTTTCCAATCTTCTTCTTCAGTTTCCTGTTCTTACCTGACAGGAGTGGCACCCATCATGGTGTTCTGCTGATGTAGCCCATCTGATTCAAGAAGGAATATTGTGTGTTCAGAGATGCTTTTCTGTTTGAGTTTTTATTTGACTTACTGTTGTCGTCCTGTCAAATTAGACTGGGGATTCTGTTCATGTATTAATAAGCCAGTAATCACCATAAATGGAGCAGTATTTTTTTTTTTTTAGGTTATTTACTGCTTTGTCGGATTAAATAAATAAAGTAACAACAAATGTAAAAAAGGGCCAGAGTACAAAGTGCAGTATTTGTCATCGTAAGATTTTACTGTACATAATACTAATGCTACTCATTAAAACACAAAGTTTGCTTTGATCTTTAAAACTTATTAGATGCTGGTAACAAACATACTTTAGTGAAAATCAATCAATCAATCAATGTTATCAAATGACACGTTTGTGATTACACTATATAAGCTAAGGATGGTTTACCAAAGTGTATCTTACTTTTTCCCCTGCTACCTTTTTTTATGTGTTTAATAAAATGACAGTTTATTTTTTCCAAAATTTTATTAACAATGTAGAAAACATATGAGGGCAGATCAGCTGTCAAAAGCAGCAACAACACAAGCTGAAGTATAAAAACATTCAAATGCATGCTCGATAAAAACAAAGGAAATACAACAAGATGAAAAACAGTGCTGTTAATCTCAGAACGCCGGATACCATTACTTTACTATATTTTAGAAGCAAATATAGTGCCTTGTAACATTTCTTTTTTAATTTTACTCATTTTAAAGATAAGATTGAAAAACATTAAATCATTTTGCAATAATTCCAAATAGGTTTCGTTTATAAATGCCAACATATATCTATGAAAACATTCCTGGCAAAATTAAATTATTAACCAAAAAGTCCAACCTTCAGTCCTTAATAAAAATCCTAAATTCCTTTAATGTTAGTTGGGCCAGCAACTGCCCTGACTCACAACCAAAAGAAGACACGATCCAAAAAACAAAACCACAAACACCAAAACAAAACCGGCGGTTGTACAAAATTTTAATATGTACCTTTTTTTACTTTAGTGTATGAGAGTTGACTTCATTTCTTCTTCTACTGTTGTTTCAGAATCCTTAAGAATATAATAGCTGTTAACATGATTTGGAACATATGCTGTCTGATTGACTTTCCTTCGCTGCCCGCCGCTTTCCTTCCGTATCTTCTTCTTCTTCTTCTTCGAGTTAGCTCCCGCCTGTCTGACGCTCGCTCGTTCGATAATTCTGCACGTGCTAATGCGAACATCAGTCTTTAGCATCAGATAACGACCAACAAGAGGAAGTCGGTATCGATATTTTTGTCCCACCGTTACTACCTCATTTTTTTGAGCATCCCAGTGTATCCTTTTACTGAACTCATTTTTAAGTGGGTAATTGCAGTGGACTGCATTTCGATGAGAACCTTATAGTGGCCAAAAATGAGCCAAATGCACACCTGCTGATTTCACTGAAGTGCCAATTTACTGATCGGTAGGTGGGTTTGCAGGTGAGGAGCACAAGTGCTCCCAAAGACTTTGAACATGATTATAATTGCTTTGACTAAATTGGCAGGGAAAAACAACAGACCTTTGGCCACTGAACCTACAGTGTATATAACTGTCCTGTTTGTTTAGCCTATGTCATTTAACTGATTTGTTTATAGCAGCACGTCGCATACGTGAACCCAAGGTGACCTGCGCTTTGCTCCCCATAATGACAGATAATTAAATTATGATTATCCTCTTTCAATGAGGCATGTTCTTGTGGATGGAGAATAGCATTATAAAAAGAAAAAGAAAAATGTTCAGAGCACATTGGTCTTGGAAGACTGCTAATGGTTCTTTGTGCAATTATCTCTGACCAAAGAGTCTCGATTAAATGTTGTAATTTTCCATAAAAGCACATGTAGTGGGCATAAAAGGCCAGTTTGAAAAGAAAAACCAAAAATGAATGGAGAGAAGAATGTGAAATTATCCACTTTAAAATCTAATGGCATTTTCCTTTTCAGCTATGTCTGATTAAACCTTCGCTTCAAGATGTGGAAGACGTGTGTCTCTGCGTGTGATGTTTGTGTGCGTGAGCGCTCGTGTTTGAGCGGCGCCGGCGTTTGTGTGCCTGAAAATTGTACACGCCCGCATATGTACCGGTTTTTGTGTGCTGCAGCAAAAAACAAAACAAAAACTGGAGTAATTCAAAATAGAAACTATGTACCATGCTATGGTTGTTCTTCTGTTATTTTCCCTCTAATAAAGCGTGGACACTCGCCTCAGCTTTTAGCATCAGCCCATGAAGTAGAGAGAGGAGACGGTGAGTGTGCATCTGAGTGTTTTTATACAGCTTTTTTTTTGGCCTCACTACGAGAAGACACAGTGCTTATTTAAGATCATTTTTTTCATCATTTTGGGCTTTTTACAGCCCAAAATGATGGTCACTATTTTTCCTGCTTTTGTCCACATCTCTTTCTCCAGGTGAAACAGCACAGATATTTTGCTCTTAACTGCATGCTCTCGGCACAATCAACCTACCTCAGATTCAAGAAATGTGAAAACTTTAAATTGTCCTCTTTTCAGCAGACTGGGGGGAAAATGATTGAGACTAAGAAAACAAGATTCTAATGTACAGTACCGTGCAAGTCTTGAGCCGCCCCTCATTTCTTTATACTTGGCTCCAATGGAGGTAGATTTGCTTTGAATGGTTTAAAATGGACTTGGATTTCTTTCAGAGTTTTACTTTGTTGCTTATTTTCAGTCCAGGCCTTGTAGCCGATCACTTTTAGATCAATGTTTTTTTCTTTGTTTAACCTCCTAAGACCTGAACTCGTTCAGGGCATGCATTTTTAATTTCTCTTTGCTATCTGGGCTGATTGGGACCTGATCAATGTAAAAACAAAGAATTACCAGATTTTTTTTAAATGTGATTTTTATTTCTGAGAAAAATGAGATCCACATATAAGGACATTCTTTTGGAATTTTGATTGAACATGGCAGTATAATGTCCTCGTAAGAGAATATCAGGTCCTTGTAGAGCAAAATGCTGTATTATGGTTTAAACTACCCAAAATGTGATGTCCACATATGTGAATGCCAGGTCCTAGGAGGTTAAGCCACTTAACGACTTAGACTTGGAAAATCTGGAACTCTTACCACTTGCCCACGAATAATTAAAGCATGAAAAAGACACCTAACTCAAGGGATGAACCAGCGTTATGGCTGCACATAACCGATAACTTAGCAAAGAACAACATTTTAGGCACTCTTATTACTCGCAGCCTGTTACAAAAAGACATTGTTTCCATTTGTTTAGCCAATTCTAGAAGAAATGCCAAAATCACAGTTTGACAAAAACAAAATAGCATTTTACCACTGATTCTCAAAGAGTTACTACTGAAAACTTGATGCGCACTGTATTCTTACAAAATATGATGAAACTGGACAAGAAGAGGACAAAAGAAGTGGCAGGCCTAAGAAACTATCTACAGGAGAGGAAATCTGAAAGTCGTGTCCTTAAAAATAGGAAAAAACTCAACAAAGGCCCGACACAGGACCTCAGACATCCATCTGCCATTTCAGTTGATCGCCCATCCATCTACTGTTCACTGAAGCCTCATCAGAAATGGTCTCAGTGGGTATGTTAAGAAGCCATTTTTTCAGGAGGGGATACGGGGAGAAAAGGCTGAGGTATAACACATTACGCAAAAAAAAAGAAAAAAGTCATGAATGAAAAGTTGAAGTCTTTGGATCAAATCATGATTTTGTATGTAGGAGGCCAGGAGAGAGGTACAACAGTCATGGTGGAGGTTCTGACATGGTTTGGTGTTGGGAGATCCAAAACTGATTTAATAATTGAGCAACTTGGAGAATAATAATAAAGAATAAAGAGAAACAGGAACTGAATTGTGTCAATGCTTTGAAAGCATTCACACAATGACCACCAGAAAGTAGCGAGACTGTGGATCAGGTCGTACAACAGGTCATCTACCAATCAGAAGGTCAGTGGGTTGATCCCCCCAAGAAACTTAATTCTGAGTTGCCCGTGATGTTAGATAAAAGTAGGTGTAGAGAAACTGTTACGTTCAACCATAACTATGCCCTGGTTCGTTTAGTTCGAGGCCTCAAAGACAACACCGGAACTCAGCAGATTCACAACCCATTTTATTCCTTATTACATCTTTCTGCATGCACTTCGAAGGGAAGATCTGCTCAGTCCGGTTTCTGCAGCAAGATCCTCGTGGTGCTTTGTTCTCCCCACAGTTTTATACCAAGTCACAATCATAAAACCCCCAAAGTTAGTGTACCTCAACTACTACGTATGTGTGTGTGTGTGCACGTGAGTACATGTGTGTGCGCGCATGGCCAGGCGCGTGCACATGTCCGTGTGCTTCGTGACTCTGAGGTGATAAAGCCCATCACCTAGGTTACCACTAGCCCAAATCCCCCAAATATGGTCATGTAAGTTGCCTTCCCTGGAATTTACAACTTTTGGGGATCTTCCACTTAATCGCATCTCCCTTTGTCCTACACAAAGAAGAGAGGGGGTTGCAGAAGGATTTGCAGCTCACTTTATGACACCTTCAGCCTTTATTCATTGTGGGCAGTGTCAATATACCCAAATTACTTGTAACATCTATTTAACCTATTTTCTAACTTATAAAGTGAACTACAAATATCTTCAAGATACACGTCATTGTTACTTCTGGCTCAAAAACCCCAAAGGTAAAG
>VURO01018763.1:137693-148664 GCA_015108175.1 Pelvicachromis taeniatus | reverse complement strand
CATGCACACACACACACACACACACACACACACACACACACACACACACACACACACACACACACACACACACACACACACACACAATTATACACACTCTGTTCGCCACTCATGCCTATCTATCAGACAGTGGATAATGAATCACAACATCTGTGCTTTCAGCTAGTCTTTGTTTCATGTGCCTTTATTCTAATGGAGCCTTCAGTGTGTGAGGGCAACATGCTGTTGGATAGGGCATCCTTCACTCTCTGGTTTTGTTTTGCTGTCAGCGAGGCTGATCGTCTCTGCTGGACCCAGGGTGAGCTCATCCATAGCACAGATCATGCCCTTTGATCCACCAGCTCCCTCTGGGGGGCACAAACAGCCTTATTAAAAATGGCTAAATAAAACTTTCCTAGCCTCAACTCGATAGTTCCCAAACTTTACCCCAGCTTCCTCTCTGATGCTGCCTATGGTCAAATTGAGCTGCCTAATTCTGACAGCGAGCCGCACTGTTCACCCGATACCAAAACACAGAAACAAATGAAGCCATATAAGTTTTTAGCAATTTATTGCTTCTAGTTGCTAAACTACCTGGCATTACACTAGCACTGCAATCAATACCACAGACAAAAGAATGTTGGGTATGAGACAATAATGTGAGCCTTAGGGGAAAGTTTAAGTGAGGAGTGTGAAAGGAAACTTAGGAAGAAGCTTAAATATTAGAACTATTACATACAAAGAGGAAAAAAATATTAAAGAAGTAATAGCAGATGTAGTAAGTTACCTGGCCACCATGTGCTATTCAAGCAATCATCTTTACTCACTGATTCTACAAGTCTATTCATGACTGGATGTAGCTCAACACATCAATCCAAAATCTCCCACATGTGTTCAGCTAAGTGTGGTCACCGTAAAGGCCCTGGCATCATTTTTCTATCCTCATCAAACAACTAGTTTTGAATCATCCTGGAAGAGACCACTCCCATCAGGATAGAAATGTTTCATCACAAGATAAAGGTGTGATCACTCAGAACAACTCTCTATTGATTTGTAGTGACCCTTTCCTCCAGGGGGATAACTGGACCCAAACCATGGCAGCAAAATGCCGCCTACAGCAGAGCAGAGCTATCAGATCACCTCCCGGGTAGGGGTCAAGCATTCAGGCCGATGCCGTTCTCTCCACATACGCACTTACAGACTTATTGAGAACATGCTAAAGGATGACTCATCTCATCACATTTTTTCCCACATCTCTACAGAGAATGGTTTGCACCAATAAACACTCAAATGTGTATTCATCTTTATAATGACAGGTTTATACACCGCAGTCCTATTCTAATATTCCTCTCTCTGTTATTGTCGAAGGACTGTTCATGCTCAAACACTCTAATAATGTTCTGCATCGACGTTCTCAATCCCCTAAGAAAGAGATGCTCATGAGAGTTGCTCTTGTGTTTCTTTTTAACTAAAGCAAAAGCACCTTGGCCTTCGAATGTGCACAATTCTTTTAACTTATGTCTCTCACATAGATTCTAATGCAGATGTCAATTTATTTAATTTTTCACGGTCCCTACAGTGAGCAGCCTGTGTGACTTAAACTCCTGAAGCTCCAGCCATTTCTGCCACAGCAATGATCAATGAACATTTTCAAGTCATTTTAATCTTTTTGTCTTGGTATCTCGATACAAAACCGGAATCAGTGGGGTTTGTTTAGCATTATTGATATTTTTGTTATACACACCGCGAGGCATTAATTGGATGCTAATTGCTTAATTGCTCTATGTTCTGCAGCTGCATGGAAGCGTCTGCATTTTTTGTGTTTCTCCACTCATATTATTTGGGTTTTTTACTGTAATTTCACACCTGCTTGTATTGTATTGCTTTCGGTGTATTAACATTGCGCAATAATTTCAAAAAGTTATTTTACTAACTATATATGCATCCTTTGATAAATGCTATTTACCATCAAAAGGTTTGACAAAGAAAGAAGACTTGTGATCACATTTAAAACAATTAAATCATGTTATTTGTCATTATAAGCCTCTTTTAAAATGTCTCATTAGAAAAGTCATCCACCTACGCCATCTCACATTTACCTCTGGCTAAACTAAAAATAATTTCTGCATAAAAGCCAGACAGACTTAATCAAATAGATTTCATATAATTTGGTCATTAAAGGGTGTAAACCTGTTTTTCCTTCATCTCATGTACCTATGGCAGCGACATGACTGGTGCTATAATTAAACCCATCACAACCATTATGTCTTTGGCACCTAATCTATTCCCTCCTCCTTCGTGTGTGTCTGTCTGTAACCACAGACTTCTCGCCCTCAGCTCTGATTGACAGACCCTGTGGAGGCTGTGGTCACTCCGTGTGACTGACACGAGGGGCAGCAAGGCTACTGCATTACCTCCTTCCCCTCCCTTTGAGTGCCTTCTGATCCTGCAATCCAGCACCTCACACCACCGATCGTCACCTCTGCTCCAATATCCAGCAGCAAAGGCTCTAGGCCTGAAAATAGAACTCATTAACACGTTTAGTAAGTACAAATGAGATGACTCTCTCCTGATGGACTGTCTATCTTTTGGATCAGCTTTCAAGGAGAGTGTGTGGTAATGACAAGAGAGAGGGAAACCAATATTATAATGTGCCGCCAGCCCGCTCTGAAAATGGGCTTGATGACAGGGAGAGCCTCGTGCACCCACACGGCCTGACTTTCGGTGTGGACACCTATGTGTGCGCTCGTTTACTGGTATGCAAGTTTGCACAATAAAATCTGGTGCATAGTTACACTCACGTAACATAACTAACACACAGGGTGCAAAACATACAAAGCACAGACGAGGTGGAGTAAAGTGAACTAATGTGTGAAAGTCTCACAGTACGACTGCTTCATTAAAAGGTTTGTATTGCGCTTTTCAGGGGTACTTGCTTTTGGTGTCTTAACAAGACTCAGCTTGTCCTAATAGAATTCATCACTTTTCTGATAATCTCGTTTTCATGTAAACGCTCATCTTTGAACTTTATGCTGCCTCAAAGCCAGATGTATTGGACCGAGTGGCACACCAGGAGTCAGACTTTACCCAACTTCCAGCCCGAGGGGAAAGCTAACCAGTATTTACATGAACGATGGTTCAGTCACCAGACATTTTTATTCACAGCCTATCCCAGAATAGAGTGGCGGCTTTCTGGTCAATTTGCTATAACAGGATGAGCCAGGAGAGGAATTCATACCAAGCCTGTAAAGCAGGGGGCACGGGGAAAGAAAGGACTTGCTTGTGTTAGTTTGAGCAGCAGGGTCATGAATTCTAAAATACAACTGGAAAATCTATAAAGCCATCATTTTGGCTTTTTAATAAATGTCTAGTCTTTTGTAATATTTTCAAAATGAAAAGTAATGCATTTATGAATTTCCTGGCACGTTTTGCAGACAGCAAACAATTTCCTTTGCTGCCTAGATGCCCTTCGGACAGGGATTAGAAGGCAGGCGACTGACAGAGGCCTGACTGAGCTGTGGGCCCTCTGGGGCCCTGCTCATCCAGGCCTGCACAGTCCTCATCCTCATATCCACTCTGCATCACCAGGCAATAACAGCCTTTATTAAAAGCGCATTGCAGCAGTGTCTGTCTATACAACTTACTTTTAGATTGGCCATAATGTGGCATGTAGAAAGGGTCTGGTGGTTAGGGGCTATAATATCCTGTTTCTGGAAAGGTTTACTTTGCATTTTAACAAGCATGAATAAAGAAGGACATTCCAGAAATGGCTACCGTCTGTTTTGCTCTTGCCTGTGGGGAGCAAAAGCTCTGACCTTAGCCATTGCATGCCATCAGAGCGTGGCTGGGCTCACCTCTGGATTTTACGTAGCTTTAATAGTAGTAACTTTGCCGCTGGACGTGAAGATTATAGTTATAGTTTGATAGCAGTACATGGTAAAATCCTACATACATAGATATATACATATATACACCGGTATATATATCCATCCTGAACACATGGTAGTCATTTGACAGACAGGATGTCAACACACATCTCCCATCGTTAAATCTCAAGGTGAGCTCCACTGTGTTTTGCAAACCCTAAAATATGAGCAACTTTGCTCTATCAGAGCGTTTCCCACACCATTGTGTATTTTCTAGCTTTTTTTGACTGTCTCAAGAATTATGCATGAGGTAGAAAGAGAGGCATGTGGGGAGGGAAGAGAAATGCTTCTGTTGTCAGGATGGGCCTTGCTATTAGGTGTGTGACCCTGAAAGTGCACCCCTTTTAGCGAAACAAGCAATGGATCTCATACTGGATACCACTATTATGCAGTAATTTGTATGCATCCTCTCGTCTCATTTCCATTTATTAAAGCACACAGCTCCCCTGCCCAGTTTCTCAAACTGGTCATTGAAAGTAACACTGATACAAACCAGAGGTATATGTACTATTTTTGAGCAGTTATGAGGTGGTAGAGAAAACAACGGCAGAGTCAAAGTGAGATAACCCCTCCCCAAACCAGTCTTTGCCCTCGAAAACCCAGTCCACACAGATGGGAGACAATGACTGGTGGCTGCCCAGGTGGCCCCAGCCCCAGCCTTCTCCTTCTCAGCCTCCTAGGCTCACAGACAGGGATTTCCTCCTGCGATGAGAGCCAAGCCGTCACAGTCCAGCGATCAAGGGCCCGCCATCTGTGACTGAAGCAGATTTACAGCAGGAGCTAATCCACACTGTCAGCTACGTTTGTTTTCCATCTCTGCCTCCACCATGCACATACATAAACTCACTGCAAACTCTCTACAAGTGACAAATACTCACTTTTAACCCTTATAAAATACTTTCTTCTGCATCCCTTCCATCCATGTAAACACTAACCCCTTGCACAGATAGACATTTACCCCTCAGCACAATTTAATTTTGCCCCTATTAAAAGGCATGATCTCATTTTGCTCTATGCTTAAAAATAATTTTAGTTGTTAAAAATGAGAAACCTAAATGTGTCACTGAGTTACATGCCCCAGTGAACAACATTCATAAGAAATAGGGTCACAATATCTGTTCAACACAAGCTCCCCAAATTCCTCTGCATTCGTTTGGGACTTTCCTCTGTGTATTGGTTTCTCCTGGACACTTGTACAACCTAATTCTTTACACCGACAGCTGCCAACAATCACTCTAAACAGCCGTAAACCACACTTGGTTTCACCTTTTTCTCTGTAATATCATAACATATATTTTCTGTTCTAACTCTCCTCATAACTGCACACTTGATGGGAATTTTAAGCATCTTCAGTTTTCAGTTTCTTACATACATCTTTTCTATTTGATCTTTATGTAAATATACCAGCTGCTATTCTTAAACCCAAAAAGTAGTGCACTGGTTCAAGTCAGTGCTGAGCTTTGTTCTCTGCACACAGGGCAGCTGTGTGGGGTTGGGGTCCCTCTGAGACCTTCTTTGTTTCGCCATACATAAAGGGTTAAAGAAGACAAATGGAGGTGGGGCAACTGAGCAAAATGCCTAAGCAGCACATGGGCAAGAATTAAAACAATGCAGGCTTTTTATCCCCGTGTTAGTCTAATTAAAAAGAAACCTAATTTCTGCTGCCCTTGCTCTCCTTGGACATTCAGCCCGGAGGAGATTTGTGGCAATAAATCCCAGCAGTCAGTGTTTTCTGCATCCTCATAAAGAACATGGATATGCAAAGTTGTAAAACACGCCAGATCATATGTAAGGGCAGCCTAAATTTATTGCACTGCTGTCATAGCAATTTAACAGGCAACTTTAACATAATTAGTCAATAGAAAATTGTTATGTAAGAGTTGTGTCGGACTACCATTGTATCCCACCTTTGTGTAACGCTGACATGTCTTTGATCACAGCACTGTGGTTTTGTTTTTTGTAGTGGGTTTTTTTTTTTGAAAGGGGGGAGGTGGGACAAATTTCATATGTTCTGGCAATAAACCCAGAAACACAACAAGCCCAGCACCTAACCCAGCACAGAAAGCCCTCGCAGGATCACAGAACAGCAGCAGGCGAGGGAATTACTGTCTAGGTGACCCAGAAATCCAGGGGCAACTTTGTTTTAACAAACCAGGGAATGTTCCACCACTTTAGCAAGTATGCCTCAACCACAAAAAGGGCCCTGTGCCACAGAAGAGCTAAAGAAGAGGAAATTAAATATTACACTGGGAATGGCTCAATCCTAGCTGAGAGGTGGGGCTGGCGGTCCAGCACAGCAGATGCTTTTGCGGTGTGAAACGGCAGAAGTGAGGGGTGTGGAGTCAGCAATTTTAGAGTTAACGATTATAGACAAAGAGCTCTGATCATTTAAGTAGTAATGTGATCAAGATGCTCAGTTTTCACACACAGACTCTCACTTAAAAGATCTCGTTTTGACATGGTCAGCTGTCAAGGAATAGAACGAGTCACATCCTACCCGTCACAAGCTAAACAACAATACTATACAATGTTAGATCCTAAATAATAACAAGAAGTTGCATTAACATCCATCTCAATAATCAAGCTTCATCGTCACCAAAACGCACACTACAACTTTTTTAAAAACTTGTCCTTTTCGAGTAAGTGAGAGTTGCTGTAATTTGATGAAGCTCTGCAAGGCAGCAACCACTGCTGACGCGTGTATACATGTAATGATACCGTGCACACACAGCCCCGCTGCAGGGACACTTTGCCTAACCTAAGATCCTTCATCCTGGCACAAAAACGGGCATCTGAAACATGAAAGCTTCAAACAGGAAAGAAAAAAAAATACAAATCATAAACGCTGCATCTACTGAAAAACAGAAAACAAAATTTATTTGCAAAGAGCAAAACAACTCCTCCTGTCTGGGGAAAAAAGAAAAAAAGATCCCAACCCCCCACCCCTTTTAACCTAAATGGCCCTTCCTCTTGCCTTGCATGTTCGCTTGTCCACTGTACTGTAGTCATTAACATATTTGGAGTGCAGCGAGCAGAAAGCTTAATTGTCCCTAATTGCTCGGCTAAATATGTTCTCTAATGATTTGCTTCAGATCTGTGACTGCCTTTTGCGCAATTTCCCGGCTGCTGGCTTCATTATCCCTGCCTCCTTGGAACAAAGCGTCTTCACAGGCTGGCCTTTTTTTTCTTCCTCCTACATAACACAGACAGCGAGTATGTGTGCGAGGGAAGTAATGGTTCCCTCTTGGAAGGACACACAATAGAGCCCCTTTGTCAGGGCACAGGAGTTAAAGTGATTAGAAAACCAAATCTCTACTAAGAAAGAGTGTTAATTGACCACAGCTCACTCTTCCTAATCAGTCCATAATAAATGGGCAATTGAGGCACTTTGTTTCAGCCATGCAACTGTTGTTGCGGCGGAGTCTGTGTTTTTTTTTGAGGTGTTCTTCTTGTTGTTGCATCTGCTTCTGTTGCTCAGCTCCTCCTTCTTTCGCCCTAATGCTTTGCCTCAATGTGTCTTTAATGGCTTCTGTTCTCGCTGCACAACGCTGGTTTAGTAGGAATATTTTACGTGAAGCATAGTAAATCACAAGTACAGCGGAAGACTAAAGTTATACTGGCGTCTATTGTTGAGTATTGTGTCACACAGTTCTGTACACTTAAAAAAGTCTAAACGTACAATCAAGTGCAGTGCCCATCCATATGCGTTATGGCTGAAAGTCTTCATCATTTCTGAGTAAACTAAGAGCAAATGCCACAAGAAGGCAAACAAAAAAACTTCATTTCATTTGGAAACAGATGTTAGATATCCATTACTGGGCACGTTCAGTCTATGAGGAGGTTTGTGCAAAAGTGGGAAGCCTTTGAACAATTGTGAATGCAAATTTTTAATGACTCAGGTAAATAAAGCTTCTCAATTGAGCATTTGAATGCGTAATTGCGTGCAAGAGACACAGATGCGTAGATAAAGACACCAAGAAACTAAAAAAAAAGAAAAAAGCCATATGTACATAAAGAGACACTAAAAGCAAGCCCCGGGGGCATGTTCTGACCTGTATCTGAAGAAGGGCATTTGCGGATGGTAAAGATGGAGCTGAGGTCCTCCTCCTCCTCCGGCAGGCCCTTCTGCAAGCGCTGAAGCTTCCTGAGGCTCTCGCTGCGTTGGTGCTTCATAGAGCGCACATGTTGGATCAGGTTGAGCTTGGCCTTGGTCGAGTAGTTGCACAGCACACAATGGTAGTAGCAGGCATCACCCTCCACCGCGTTTTCGTGCTGCTGCAGGTGCTGTGGGAGGCGAACGAGAGAGAGAAAGGGAAAGATAGAGATGGAAAGGAACACAGGGAAAGAGAGAGATCGAGAGGAAAAGTGAGAGAGAAAGAAGTTATTGTAGATGGCAGATAGCTGGCTAGGCACCACCGACTCACTTTCACTCACACAGTTGGCAAATGAACAAATCAATTCCCAATCACAGCCCTGTTGTTTAACATCCAGACCTCTTCCACTTCAGGACAACTGTTTGGACTGCACACTTGTCTGCGTGAGTGTCTGTATCAGTGGGCTAACAGGACAGGAGAGGCCTGGGAGGCACGCAAATCTCAGGGGCCCAAGGGCGGGCAGGAATCGCATCAGCCACCCTTCAGAAGCCGCGGGTCTACAGCCTCACAGACGGAAGGAAGCATTGATCCCCTTCACTCAACAGAAGCTTCCCGTCTCTGAAAAGGAAACTCCAAACATCTGCCTGTTTCACGCATGGGATACTAAATATTGATCATGGTGAGTTAAATCCTCACTCTCTCATAGAAAAAGAGAGGCAAAGCCAGCCAGTGGTGAGGCAGGAGGGGGACTGAGGGAAAATGGAACATTCCACAACAGGAGGACAACCTTCAGAGGACAGGAAATCAGCATCAGTATTGACCTGTCAACCCCGGCACTTCCTCCAAGGCTCCACAGCACGCCTGGTCCAGCTTTCACCCACTCTCCACAGAGTCACAACATGCATAACACCCTATAGTGACACCATGCCACAACAACCTCTTGTCACACCACCAGGCTCCAGTCTAATTACCTCCTGCATGGCTCAATCAATGATGCAATGCCAACACAATATGTCTGAACCTGGTGCGAGCAACAGAGTTATTGACCATTATCCTAAAGCATCACACTGATTGTTGCTGGATGTTTACAATAAAAGCCCCAGACCGGGCATGGCTACTTGTGTCATGCCTCTCACGTGCTGTTTCTTATATCCAACTCTGCAGTCTTGCTGTGGATTTCTGTGGCTGCAATCGATGTCAATCACCAAAAGTTTTCCTCTGATCTTATTGGCCCCTGTGTCTCCTGTGAGGCATGCTGAGAGAGTACAACTAAATAATTGTAAATTGCAGAGTGTCTTATGCAGAGAGATTGTGGGTGAATATATGGAGATACAAACAGGTCGTGGGAAAACTTTCGTACACACAGTACAAGTGAAACAGCTGTTCAATGAAGGTCAAAATAAGGATGAAACACTACTGGATATGTTGAAAAGTTAATTATCATTTCTGCTCATATTTAAAGCTATATTATGCAGCAATTGTCATTTACTTTGTAAACACAACACTCCCTTGAATATGCTTGGAACTGGATGAGAGGGGAAGAAGTATTAGTAAAAATTAATCAGTGACCCAGATAGATAGGAATGATTGTTTTACTGCTATTGCTTAACATTTTTACTTCTTTTACTGGCTTTAGTTACATCCCTACTTGCAAGAATGCACCACCACCACACAAGTGAGATATATATATATTTTAAAGAAAATTCTCTATATTGTTCCTTTAACTAGGCTAAATGCACTGAAGAAAATTAACCTTAACCTTCATGTTCACCTATACCATTATTATACATTTAAACAGTATGATCCTCTATGTGTCAGTTTCCCTTTATAAACCATTCATCAAGAAGACACTGAACTATCCTCTCCTGCACTAGACGGCCTGTTTGGCTGGCTGGAAGACATAAAAGCAATGGAAACATTACACATTTAACCACATTACTTCTAAATCAGGTGTTGACAGGCTGGTGAAAAAAAAAGTCATAACAATATTATGCCTCCCTAAAAAGCTCTTGTCCCTTTCTCCTAATGTTTAATTTTCTGGCAATATTCTAATATTGCTATGGGGTTTTCTGAGCTATTGTGTTTCATTCTCTTTGGCTTCATATTTCTCACTTCTACACCTAAAATGTGCATTAAGACACTGCTTCCAGGAAAAGGAATAGGAGGTTTTTTTTTCCTCTTTGTGAGCCCCACGGCTCAGTGTAATAGAGTTATTAGGTGATTGTAAAAAGCTCTGTGTGCTCTCCTTTCTCGCCTCGTTTTAAGCCATCCATGATGTCATGAATAGGTGTTGCTGGATATTGGGGGAGCCCTCCTCCTTCTCCTCCTTTTCCTCTGTGCACAAATATTGCATCAGGACTAAAGCAGAGAGAAATCTGAGAGACAGATTTGGTTATAGATGACATCAAATCAATCAAATTTCTTTTAGTCATAGCAGATGTCCTGAAGTTTTTTTTTTTTTTTAAAGAGCTCTTGCTGCAAATGACTCAAGGCTCCAAAAATCTGCAAGAAAACCAGTTTTTTAAAAAAAGTGACAGCACCTGACCAAGACTTCAAAGCTAGTCTCATGAGGCAGAAAAAAAAAAGTCCTGGGAGTTTTACAGCTTCCCATAAAAAGCACAGGGTTTATATAGGAGTGAACCTGAGACTGCCTGCCCCAGAATCAGCCATAATTCACTATAAACCTCGACTGGCCAGGAAGATGTCCTCAACAGGGCCAGATCTAGCTTGCCCCGGTGTTTGCAGCTCTGTCTACAATGTCAACTGGTTACACCTGTAAACCAACACTTTCACCATCTCTTATATTGGCCATAACCCAAAGCAGCCTGGAGCCCTTTACAAAGCTAGTGAATGAGGGAGGAGAGTGAGGTGGTCGCAGCTCATTCAGTATTACGAAGAGGACGGTGGAGTAAAAAAAAAAAAAAAAAAAAAAAAAAAATATGAGAAAAAAAAAAAAAAAAAAATACCAAAAA
>VURO01018763.1:120832-137673 GCA_015108175.1 Pelvicachromis taeniatus | reverse complement strand
CTTTAGAAAAAAAAAAGGGGGGGGGGAGAAAAAAAAAAAAAAAAAAAAAAAAAGCATTGTGGACAGGAAACAGTACAGTTTGCCCGATGAACAACAATGTGCTTTTGATCATATCACACTTTCTCTAATATTGATTACGTGATAGACTATGATCTATCTAACTGTACAAACTGCTTGAACAAAGTGCGTTTGCGGGCCAGCTTCTTCTCCGATTGTGTGCACACATGCATATACACTTTCAATGTGAAACATAATAATGCATGAGACAGGGCCTATGTCTGTTTCCTATGAACCTGCAATGAAGCCCCCAGTTGATAAATCACCTCCAACTGGAGTGCAGGAATTTGGCAGCTTAATGAAAAAGTCATGTTGGGCTGGGAGGAGTTGGTCTGCCTGGCTCTTAGGTTTCTAACTGCCCTATCAAGGCCCCAACTACAGGGGAGCTGTGGAGCATAATGGGGGGGGATCTGGCTCGGTCAGTGGCATGGATTCAATACCACTGAACTGTCTAGGAATTTACAGCAGTTATATAGGAGAGTCAGCTGGTCAAATGTTTGTGGCTGCCTATATAATAACATATAAAAAAATATTGAAGCAGTGACTGGGAGACTTTGATTGCTTTTAATTGTGTTTAAAAGTACTACAAAACTACGACTAATAAAATACCTAAAAAAAATGATCTTTCTAAAGCTTCACATTGTACAGTAGCAGTTGTTACAGTAAAAAAAAAAAAATGAAATGCAGTCATAGTGTTTTTTTTAAGCCTCTCTCTTCGATGGAGCACCTTACCTCTTGCTGTGGAGGCTGAAGCAGTGCTCGGTGCTTTTTCAGGTAAAGAGGGACAGGGGCGGTGTGAGCACCACCCCATCCTCTCTCTCACAACTCTACAGTGCACCTTGCCCTCTGAGTGGGCAACGCATGCCTGTATCAGTTTCACCACCCACCCAGAGCACTGCATACATCTGCATTTCCATCCACTTAAATGCAAAGTAAAAGTGGACCTTTAACACAAAACAGTGTGGTTGCAGAGAGAGTCCAGCTAGCACAAGATGGAGGTGGGCATTACTGGAAGGGTGGAAGGGAGACAGAAAGCCGGTAATTCCAAAGAATGGCTCCCAAAGGAGCCGTATAATACCACATGTACACGTAACAACACATACAAAAGTATAGACAAAAAGAGAATCAAAAATGTACACATACAAACACGCACAAATACGCACACACACGCACACACAAACGCACACACACAGCCATATACCATTATGATCATACCCTAATTTCCAACATTAAATTTGGCAGTGCTGTTAATACAAAATTAATGCATTAAAACAGATGACTATCTGTGAGCTAAATAGCTATCAATTCTAAGAGAGCTGCCAAATTCCCTCTGTGAGAGAGCTGGTGAGTATCTGCTTGGATATTGCTTTGTAATTGTCTCCCCGATTCTCTGTACTAAAAGCTCTTGTCTGTGTGTGTGTGTGTGTGCGTGTATGCATGAGTGTGTGCGTGCGTGCTTCATGGTTTAAACTGCAATTCACACCTGAAGCAATGCAGTGCACAGCACTCCAACAGAGCAGATCTATGATAAGATTACGTCCTTTAAATCACAGAAGTAGAGGTTCAGTTTTGTCTTATTACAGAAGTATTACAATAAGCCCAGGCAGGTCATTTGTTGTTATTGGGGTATTTTTTATTTTTTGTTATTCAAATATAGTAAAATCATAGCAAAAATTCCCATCAGTGAAGTAACTGTATTACACTCTGAATGGAGACAATGAAATGTGCCGGTTGGGTTGAAAAAGCAACTAAAGGCAAAGGGATGATAAAATCATCTTGTGCTATCTCTTCTTCATCAAGGCAACTTGATGACCTGTGCCTAATCTTCAACTAGTTTCCCGTTTTTTGACAACCAAAGAATATGCTCTTAGCGAGAAAAAGTGTTGCACAGCAGCACAAACACTTTGCTGGACTCAAAACTGCTCTGGGGCTGAAGGTAGAATTGTCATGTCTAAACAGACCAAGTAAAGCTTTGTGACCACAATTAAAACATTTATTATTATTATTTTTTTAAAGTATAGCATCTGGTACGCCTAATGCAGACAGGAAAAAGAAGAAGAAGAAGAAGAAGAAGAAGAAAAATGGATGGATGTCAAGTGTATAAGCCGATTAGGTCAATACTCATGTCGCTTTCTCCGCCATTCAATGTTTTAGCAGCGCTGGTGCAATCAGTTTTAAAAATGGTGTTTACAACAATGTACATAAACTCTAGCTGGCAATATTAAAACGTCAAACAATGTTTATAAATGTCACCTTGAACCGCAACTCTTGGAAATGCTTAAATGGCAGAAAAATGGAGACTGTCGCCTGCATTTTTATGAATGCAGGCTGACAATATTAAATCATTGAACATTTGGGCTTCATAATATCAAAGTCTGGGAATGACAAAATGCCGCTTCATGTCACAATGTGTAAATACGAAGCAGTTTTTTTGTAGCTGTACAATACTTAAGGCTGAGTGTTTCAAGATATTTCCAGGCCATCTCCATCTGTAAATACTAGTTGAAAAAGCAGTTGGCCAAAACTGACATCTGAAGTTAAAGTTTAACTTCAATTTAAAACAGATTATGTAAATGATTGGGATTAAGTTTAAATATTTCAATTAAATGACCCTTTTTCCCCTCAAGCCAAAGTATACTTGCACATGTGCAGATTTGTTGGGAACTTCATGAATCTGCACTCTGGGATTCCCCTAGAATATAAGCAGGTTATTTAGCAAAGAAAAGGAGAGTGACTGTGACTGGAGTCAGCGAGTGCTCGTAGTTTGGCCTGTGATTCCCCGACTGCAAGCAGCACGAACAACAGCTCCAACCACAGGCCCCACTGGGTGCCAAGTGTGGTGGCTGCTTTGAATTAGCCACTGCAAGTTGCAACATGCCTAAGAGTTGTGGCTTAAGGGGACTGTATATTCCAGGCCAAACTGCATACCTACTGCTTCCTGAACCTCATCTCCACCCTCGTCCTTTCTTTTTCTTTACTCTTTGATACCTGCCAACCCTCCTCTGCATCCTGTCCCTCTGTCTCAAAGCCCATAATGTGCTAAGTTGCTTCCTCTACTGTCTTGCTGTAGAAATGATCCATCACTACCGGTGAATAAAACCAGGCTGCATATTTGTCTCTGGGAGGGAAGGGAGAAACAAAACGGACCTCTGTGTCGTAAGTGGGGGCAGCAAAGTAAAGATGGATCACTGTAGGTGTCCTTGGAGAGGATGACTTAACATGGGCCTATAAAACAAAGTAGCTTGGGAGGGGTCACGGAGACACTTAAAGACAATGCAGCTACTGGTGTTCCACACCCACCACTCTTACTTACTTTAACATTAAATAAAGCAATAATTATTGAATTCCATTTGAATGAGTAAGATGCTAGAAAGTAAACAATGGGAACATAATTGCAGAGGGAAGGCAATCAATGCAGGCAGTCATTTGGGCCATGTTGATTATGTAGGCTGCTGTATGTGCTCTGTGTGTAAGAGTGTGTGCACTTTTGTGCAGCCATTGCAAATCTAAGGTGAGCCAAGGGGAGTATGTGCTGTGACAAGGAGCTGAGTAATACACTCTCCCACATGCACACACAAAACAAGAGTCGGGTAATCCCTCCTTCAATAATGACCCAGGGCTCTAAACAATAGCTCTCAATCAGCTGATCAATGTGTCCACATAATTCATGTGCGACTCACTGTCTTTGAAAAAGGGGGAGGAGGAGGAGGAGGATAAGCAAGCAGGCAGTAGAGAGATCAATGCCCTGTGCGGTGATAACGAGCCTGGGCCTATGCCCACAGGAGCCCCACTCTGGCGTCCAGGGTCTCTCTCATTAAGAACATTTGGATAAGCATGGCTATACATACATAATATGCACTTCTAATCATAGGCAGATAAACACATTTCTCCCCCTCTTAATGAGCTGGGTCCTGCTTTTGTGACACACAGCAATGACTCCAAAACAGGCAGGAAATGATGTCAATCCCCAAATAAGAAAGAAAAAAAAAAAAAGAGTAAAGCAAATTAACAGCAAGCTGTTGGCCTCCTCTTTCAGTAGCTAATTAACAGCTTAACCTCCTGGTGCTTTTATGAAAGCCATGCTGGGAGGAGCTTGCCAAAATTGCAGTACAATAAGTCTGCCTGCAGGAGGCGAGAGCAGGGTGGAGCTACAGGGGTACCCAAACAACTGTTACAGCCACTTGATGACATGTGTACTGGCAAGGTACCATCTGGAAGCTGAATGGGGCAAATCAGGACCTGCCCCGGCCCTTCTCTCCATTACCCAGAGTACTGTGTCAACATAACAACCCTCCATTTTGGACAGCGGTGAGAATAATTACTTGTACAGGGCTGCGGAAGAACATGTTTTTGATTTTCATTTAAGCAAAACAGGAGGCACACAGCAGGCTGCAATATTCAGATTTTGTGTTTCACTGCATAAAGTGTTACTCCTCTTACAATAAAGACTCAGGACATGAGGGTGGAAGAGAAATAGTTTTGTGTTGATGTCAGTCTTTTGACTGTGACAGGTGCCGGTGAGACAAAAGATAAGACGAAATCTGAACATGTTCATCTCTAAAACAGCCCGAAAAGGCTACGATGTGATTTTCATATGAGAGACAGAAAACAAGCAGGTATTTTGAATACAAAGAAACACACCTGCTTTCGGCACCCAAAGCAACAACTTGACTTCTTAATGCCCCACCCCAGTCTTTGAGTTTTCTTCGCAAGCAGTAATAACGGCATCTTGAGGCCACTAATATTAAACTAAAAACCACTCCCTATCTTCTGGCTAAGGAAATGGGCCAACATGAAAGACTTCTATCTAGCTTTACACAAGTGTTGGACTCCTGTGCGTATACAGCTTTTTCAAGTGCTTCCTGTGAATGTTTGCAATGCAAACCACAGGAGTACCTCATGAAGCTAGGCTACAGACAAGTAAAGCCATCAATCAAACAGAATCCCCTTGTACTTCTATAGAACGAGTTCCATGTGATTTAGAGGGATATCTCAGGAATTTATGAAAGGTGCTGCTCAGGTTGTCTGAGGAGAGCTATACAGGCCTATTAATGGAAGCGAGTGTGAATACTAGATGAGAACAAGATGACTGACTACAGTAGATCTGGTCTCTGCTGTACTCTAGGTCACTGGTGTGTTAGTACATAAAGGCAGAGGCAGGGCTGCACCCATCCAGCTGACAAAAGTCTCCAACACCTCCCTGCTACTCATTTGTCACTTGACAGCCAGACAATGGCAGCGTGGCCTTGAGGAGCAGCTCTGAACACGAGAGGCAGAAAGCTTGTTAGATGGAGATGAAGGATGAAAGAGTTTGGAGAATGAACCCTATATGAGTACATGAAGGAAACGGCGAGAAGCAGGATGGGATTGTACCAAACACAATTAGTCTTCGAGAACAAACATCACGCTCTGCAGCGTATGCAGATCTGGTGAGGGAGTATCCAGCAGAAATAAAGACCCCCGGCGGTGAAATTAAACATGGCCATCATCTCGTGTCAGCGTTAGTGATGTATCCTTTTTCCCCACTTGTCGGCCATTGTGACTCAGAAAAAGAGCTTTAAACATCCTCACGGCGTTACAGGTGACCAAGGGCCATGCTCGCTAAATTGCAGGTGTGCCGACATTCTTCTTCCCGAGTCTATTGTCATTAGCCGATCTCCTTTAGCACCTTTGCACTGACGTAATGGGAGAGACGAGACACAGAATCAAGTCTCCTCAGGCTTGTATTATCTAGCTTTCACCCCTGGCGTTCTCAGTTTGGTAGTGTAAATATTTCATTAACACATAATTGGTTGCAGCTTCAGGCTACGCAATAAGGCTGTGATAGCTGTAACAGCGTATATATCTGGCTTCTCTGTATCCTTTTTAATGTAAAATTCATAGAAAATGTGTTTTGGGGAGAGGGTGTTTGAGAACTCGTAAGGGGAAATGTTTGGTTGTTCATGCACTGCCCTCACACAAGCTCAGCAGAGACACCAGCTAATTAAGAACAGTGATGATGTGCTCAGCCCGTGTCAATATTTAACCCAGTCTTATGCAGCTATCTTTATTAGTAGCACTGCACTAACAAAAGGAGCAATGTGGCTTTTGAGAGGTCCTCGTCTTAAAATGAAAATTAATGAGTGGGGTTGAGTGGAGGTGAATATACAGAATAGCTCTATATGTGGGCCTATTTGCATGGAACATGAAGTACCTTGTTGCGGTGAAACTGCTGTTGAGTGTTCTTCAAGCAATTCATACACCAAACACCCACCAGTTTCACCTGCCAACTAAAAGCTGAAACTTTAATGAGAGAAAGCCTGACATTTCACTTTTTTTTTTTTGCGTGTAGACACTCGAAAGCTTAACACTAAACAGTGCCGGCAATACCATCACTTCCATAATATGGGATATTTACTTTCTCAGTTGCACTTCAAAAACACGTTTAACAGAGTCACCACATACATCCTTTTAACTTTCCTCTTCATTGTTCAGTAATCAGTGCTTAAACTGTTACCTTTTATAAGTAGAAAAATATTAAACAAAGTGGCGCTTAATACGGTTGCCCCACACCCCAACCTCAAGGACACAGCCAACGCCATCTGTACTTCCTGTGGCCTTGCTAAGACGGACTTCTTAACAGGGTCACTGTTATTGCCGCTCGTTAGCCAAAGGGGAGAGGGGGGAGAAAAATAACTCCATTTTCCATGAAAAAGAAACAAAAGTGCTCATCGATCAGGGGGATCAATTGAGAATCAATAACCTAAACTTTCATCATTTTCAGCACAGCATAATTACAGCAGAGATATAGTTGTCATCACCGAAAATCAAACAAAGACCAGACTAATTGGAAGAGCCCTATTGCTTTGGCCATACTGGCAAAAAAGCTTTATAAGCCCCAGAAAGACTTGATGATGAACGGTCTTTGGAGCTTCCCAAAATAACTTCGTGTGCCATTAGCAAGTGTCATCATGGAGGTCACTGAGCTGGCTGCCCATTCACAGACATCTAATACTGGGCACTGCCAGATACCACACAAGATCTCCTTTCTCATGCAACTTGTGCACATCGGGTATAAAATTAAACTCGTTCACACATTTATGAGACGACTTGATTTTGATATATTGTTCTGGGGGCGCATTCTTATGATACTAGCACAATTTGTTGCTGACCTCCTGTGCCATAAAACGCTGTTTCCCACTGCAGTAGCTGAGCACTGCAAAGACACTTGCAGAGTGGGTAAAGCAAAGAGGCATGGCTGATATAACGGATATTTCACAGCCTGGCATCGCCGCCAAGCCGTCCTTACTTTCCACACCATATACACTGCTCAATCGTGCAAAAAATCTCAAACTATACTTCAAAGCCTACCACTTTTCCCCTTCCTGTTTATTGATTAGACAGAGCTCTTGTTCAGTAATTGTGCAGTAAATCAAGCATGGTGCGCACTAATCTCAACCCCGGGAGGAAAGTGTTAAAGGTAAAACCTGCTGAAAAGTGCATAATTATGGTGCTGTGTGCAGCCAGTAGAGAGGATATTCTCCTCCCTCTCACATTTCTCACTCACTCTCTGCCTGCCTGTGCAACCAGAGGCAGCAGGGAGAGGGGTTGGCAGAAGAGCAACGGGAAGTGTGTACAGTTTCTAACCACCTCTCGCTCTCCTTCCTTTACTCTTTCAGTCCCTCTCCCTCTCAGTGCATTCCCAACCAAAGCGCCGGGGGCGCCATGCTTGTAAGGAAAACCACAGCCTTTTGAGTGCCTCTTGTATTTACAAACGGAGGCATGTTGGAATCAAAGGCATTACCACATGACATAACACATTAAACAGTTGGCAGATTGAGAATTTATATGCTGAATAGATATTGAGTGGGGTAAACAGGAATAGTGTCCTTATTGGATCAGTTTAGCTAACAATACTTGCTATGAGAGTGAAACTTACCTAGATCAGAGCATACTTTCAACTGCAGAAGCTCCCTCTTTTCTCTTGCTTTTCCTTCTCTCTTACCACACAGCTCAGGCTAGAGCCCAGGTGGAGACAGCTATCACTTTCCCATCAACTTCCTGTTCCTCTTGTCTCTCCGCCCCTCTTTCTCTCTGCTCTCTCGCTCACCGCACAACTTTTTTTCGGGGCCGTTTTTGAAGTAATACAAAGCCACATCTCGTACCCATTTTCAAAAATAATCAACGCTGCAGTTCAGATCTTTTTTTCCCCCTCCCCTTACTTCTCTCATCCTCTTCCCAACAGTTTCCCCATGTTGCTGTTCTGCCTAATCTCACCCCAGTTTTTATTTCACCCTCATCAGCAGGGATCTAAAAATAAATGATAAATGGAATATGATATTTTAAAGCCTTATCTCTTATCTGTTCTTACAGGGGAATAATAAGGTAGTTAATCCTGCAGATCCTACTCAAATTGATTAATCAGCACATGCGGACAATCAAATAAATGATTAATATTCCCCAGTCCTGTGGTCGGACAGTTACCCCTGAAACCATCAGTAATAATTCAGTAACCCTTCCCAGACCACAGGCTGTAGCTAGTCAGCCTCACTCAGCATCAGCCTTCTGATCTGATGTTCAGCAGGACTTTGAACTCCCCACACAGAAACTCAGACACACCAGGGGTAAAGCATTCTGTGCTATACTCTCGCTATAGGCCTCCTCCAGTGCTTACCTGATCAGAATCGAGTATATACAGAATTTAGGCAGATGAACAGGAAAAAGTATTCTTTATCTAGCTGCTGTTAAAGATAGCAGCACTGGGTGGGAAAAGATCACCATCGTATAGTTTCCAGGTGACTTCACAGAAGTGCTATAGACGCAGAGAAAAAAAGCTTCCACAAAACACTGTTACATAATACACACACACAAGTATAAAAATGTTCAAGGAGTCTTTACAAAAGAGAACACATGGATACCTGAAACAGTGTTTTATGCAAGTACTATGTAAAGTGCTACTGTGTTGCCAAAGACACAGAAGCCTGATGACTTCAGGCACTCACATGCAGACATACTGTCAGAGAGACGGGCTATATGACAACAACTGTCTCCAAGATTCGCCACATTGAGCACATCTTTCCCTGTTGGTGAACAAATGGGGGGGGGGACTGTCTATTCTATCCTATTACCCATAGAATTCTCCCTCCCACAGAGGTCACAGAGCAGCCATCTACATGGTGCTCCTCTGCATCTGCCAGCTAGAAGAGTTATTAATCAGGGAGAAGGCTTGTGGCAGAAGAGAGCACCTCTTGCCCTTCACATTTGCACTAGGCCAAGAATGAATGGTGGGGGTGGGTACTATGGTAGGGCGGGGGACATACGATTGCACAGTGGGGGTGGGGGGTATGGGAGGGGGCTATCTGTCTCTGCTAGCGTTTGAACACAAGAAGTTATGCAAAGTCTGTAGTCTAACCCAGCAAACAGATACACACTGTATATACCAAATGTATACATATGGGCCCCAGCCCCACCCCAATCTGTCCTCTCTCCCTAACAGGAGACTTGGCTTTGTGTTGCTTCTAACCAGCTGGTTGCCTGAATCAGCACATGTAGCCAATGAAGGCTATTTATGATTACCAAGACACAGAGTCTTTAGAATTGCTATGAATTTTATTTATGGCTTCCCAGCATTACTGGAGCCATTTAAACTCCATCTAAGAGGTCACTAACTTCAAGAGAGTTTATACCGTTTGGGATCAGGTTGAATTTTAGCCACGACACACACTGAAGTCTATTCACTGGTGTTTTGCAGGGTGATGCTATAACAACTAGAGTCTCAATAGGAGAAGCCTGAGCCCTAGAGTGTGACTGGCCATTCAGTACTCTTGCCAATATACTTTTTGATATATGGCTTTGTCTTTAATAGGTATGAGCATGGTGTGTAGAACAGTGACATGAAAAAAAGCCCCCGGTTTTATATATAAGCATTACAGTTCACTTTGATCTCTTCTCTTGCTCCACTGTTTATAAATCAGCCACACAAATATTTATGAGCGGAACGAGGAAAATGGCTGGTCTGGTTTGTATCTCTGCCCTCCTTCCCTCCCTACTGTGTTCTCTCCCTCCCCCTGTGGCTGATGTGTAGATGAGGCCACCGCAGACGCAGAGCGAGCATATAGGCCCCAGGCCACATCCATCATATCTGTTCTGTCTCTGGCTATTGTGTGGCCCAGAGAAGGTTGAACCAGCCAGACTGGGTAAAAGGAAAAATGGCAAATTTACTATGAATAAAAGACTAATGCACCATGTAGCACATATATCACTTATCACATGTTTGTAACTGTTATGTGTTATTGAATGAGTCGTATGGGCCAAACCATGAAAAAAACCATGGATGTTAGCGTGTGTGGATTTTGTGCTGTGTGGATGCAGTTGTGCCCCCAACTAACGCATTGCTAATTCATCAGTAACAAAACTCAATAAATTAATACAACCATGTTCAATATGAGCTGCCTTTGGCTTCCTTTTAGCTAACCTGTCTGTTTGCGCCCTTTACACTCACACAACATGCCCTAAGCTTCTGGATCTTTATGCTTTAATTGCTCCCCCCAGCCTTGACCCCTGATCCAGATTACTCTGATATACAGTATCTCCATTAAATTGGGAAGTAGGTAAATATTTTTCTAATGACCCTTAGTTCTAGCGACACCATTAAAAATGGAAGGAGGGGAGAAAAAAAAAATCAATCTTCTTTCCTTTTTGCCCTTCACTGACTCTATTACTTCCCTTTTTTATCGGTCGTCTCCAAAAAATGTGGAGGTAGGTCGAGCAGAATGGAGTGTCCACTCTCACTTTGACAGGGCAATGGACTTTACTGAGATGCATTTCAGTAATGAGGAGATTACAGACCAGAAAGAAATATCTTTTGAACAGCATCTCCACTGTCCTTCTCGTAACACATTGGATTTACCGATCTGATACAAAAAAAAAGAAAGAAATAGTCAGACTGCCTTTATCTAAACTGAACAGAATGTTGATCCTGCAATCTAGACTTGAGATCATTAGAAAGATAATGCGGTCTAAAGCAGAGAAGAGACAAACTGGACCAAATGTTACCATCATGTAGTGCACAAAAAGTTCAAGGTTTGAGCAAAACTATGCCCGTGCGTGTGTCCACTGTACAGTAAAAAGCTGATGAACCATATGCGTGTGTGTCTGTGGGTAGGGGCAGGCGAGGGTGCGCGTGAGGGGGTGGTGTGTCGGGGGGTAGTGGTGGACTGGCTTGTCGATCGATGCAGTGATTGGCAGTTAATGGCTTTTCCTGTTCTGCCTTGGTAACCCTGGCCTGATGGCTGTTGCTTCTGATCAGAGATGGCAGATGGTGTTTGATTTTCGTATATAAACCTCTGACTTTGTGGAGATGGCTTCATCATGTTTAATGATTTAAAAGTTAAGTTGAATACTGGGAATACTCCAATGCTGGCTCTCTCATTTAAAAAGCCCTAACCTCCCTTCCAGATGTAAAGACTGATCTCTCTTAACAACATGCACCACAAATGGTTAGTATTCCGCTATAAGCCACTCATTCCTTCAGTGATAAATTATTTGAACTGAATTCACAACACACATGCTTTTTCCATTTCATATCATGCAGACATTTTAGTCTCTGGTCTCATTTTACAAAATACATCCTCACAGGCTCCTCACTCACACACGTATAATCTAATGTGATGACTCAAAGAAATTCAAAAATCCCCTAAGATCAAAGATAATCCTAAATATCATAACGTCTATTACCAAATTATTCTGTCCTTTCACCCAACTAGTCGGTAATGACAGCACAGACTAGACATCGAGCCCACAAATAAGGAGAAAAGGTTGCAAATGGAGGAAAATTGAATGATAAGCTCTATTCGATGTGTAAGAGAAGACCGTAAGAAAGTACAAACTGCAGGTTCGGAAATCTCAGATTTTTTTTTTTTTTTAAACATAATCTCATGTTCTGATGGGTTTGTCATTATTTAGCTCCTCACTCAACAAGGTTGAACTGCTTAAAGTATAATTCTGTGGTTTAAGTCCATTTAACACAACTCCAGATGCTTTGACTTTTTAAAAAAAGAAAAAAAGAGGTGTGCCTAAAAAAAGCCATTTCTCAAAAATGATCCAAAAGTAAGTCAAACCCTAAAAATCCCATGTTAAAACAGACCAGAAATAGCACAGTGTGTGTGGTTGTTTATTTTCAGTGTCTTGATAGCTAATTTTAAACTTCATTTCAATTCTATCAAGGCATTTGGTTTTTAAACCCTTTCATTTGATTAGGGCTGAAAGTTAGGGGTGTGGCCACTTATGATCATAGTTGCCATTTATTTTCTCAGTCTAAGTGATGGAAGTTCCACCACTCAAGTGCTGTCGGTGACATCTGGAGCATTTTTAATTCAATTATATGACCAATAATATGGCTTGCTGTGTGCTTTAGTGCATAAACAGTGAAACTCTAGTTAGTGATTAGTTGGTTACTTTGGCCTCAGTCACACGGGCCTAGAGGTTAGTTGACAATCCCCTGGTAACAACAGGTTGCTAGGGAAAAATGTGTAATTCTCAACTGGTTGGCAAGTGGTTGCTGGAGATCACTCGTAGTCACTAAGTAAATCTGGGTTGCTGCACATAAAATGACCTTAAGATTGCTTTGGTTGCTAAGAAATTACTGCAGTTGCTCAACTGCACGGATGATGACAACTTACTTCCAAATACTCACCAACGTCTCACTGGTTTTGAACTATTTTACAGTTTCAAAACTACTTACTGAGTAGATAGCGAGTGTTTGCAAGCAAGTCTGCATCTTCCATGCAAACTACTGATGACAGCAGCAATCTGCTAGCAACCAAAGCAGTCACAAGGAGTTTTTTCGGTGCAGCACTGTGCGTTGCAGCACACAGAGTTCACCTAGCTCACCATGCACATTTTTCCCTAGCAAGTAGTAGTTGTTGTATAGCACTAATTTGTAGGTTTAGCATTGTCTCATATTGTAGCACTTCACCCTCTTGTACAAATATGTTCACTTCTGGCTCCAAAAAAAAAAAAAAAACCCCAACATGGCAGCAGTCAAAATAACACCGAGACTTTGCAAACCAACGTGTGACATCATGTTGGCTAGGTCTATTTGATCGGTCTATGAAGAATAGGTAGGCTTTCTGATATATAGAGTAGGGAGTAAATTTGTTAGAAAAAAGTGTGTGATTATTATGATAATGACAACAGTGTGTGTATGTGCTTGTGTGTACGTGAATGAGCGAGAGAGAGAGAAAGTGAGAGCGAAAGAGAGAGATTTAGGTCACACTGGGACTTACAACTGCAAAATGAATATGCCCTCACTCCTGAAATATCAACAAATAATAAAATACTTTGCTTTACATAACTTATTAAGATGCTCTCTCTCTCCCTCATGCTTTCAGCATGCAAATTAATACACTGATCATTTGAATAATCATTTGCATTCCAGATCTCACAATTTCATGTCCAAACTTTAACGGCTCCCGGAGTTCTCGTTTTAACAGTAGCTGCACAGACAGTCCTTATGGTTCAAATTATTTTAACATGACTATTCCAACCTAACAAGCATAAATTAAGTAAATTCCTATCTTGTGACAGAGATAGGCCATCTGAAGGAAGAATCAGAGTTTGAATTATTCAGCAGGCCTTAATTTTACGGGTACTGTTGACTGTGGTGAAATTATTAAAAAAAAAAAAAAAGTTGTGGGGCTGGCAGTGAAGGATGATAGTATATTATCTGTGAGTTTAAGAGTTCAGTGGCTATGAGGACTTCCTCTGCTGTCTCAGACATCTCAGAGGAAAGAATGCTCTGTAAAGCCATGTGAAGACTGAAAAAAAAAAATTATAAAACACAAATGTGTGAAAGTACTTATGCTGAACAAAAGCCTGCACTTGAATCCCTTGCTTTCATTAGCTTTGCCAAGTAGCAGAAAAGTGTGAGGGTGACCCAGAGGTTTGCCACATAAACGAAGCAGGGTGAGGTGAAGGTGAATAGGCAAGAGAGATGATACGCTGGGATGGGGTTTAGAAGGCACGGTAGTTAAACTTTTTTTTCCTCTCTCACTCTCTCTCTGTCTATTCTGGGCATCAGTGTGTCATGAAGGAATGTGAGGGCCATAAAATATCAGTGCCCTTGAGAAGCTAAAGAGCATTCTTGTCCCCAACTCTTAAAGCTGTCTTTCACTTGCTATCACTTTTCCTGACTCACTACCCACCCTTCTCTCTTATTTCAGAAGTAAGTTTAAAGTAGAACACAGGTGTAGAAGATGGCACCCATGGGAGAGATAACGTTTGGGAAAATTCCTGGGATTTAAAAAAAATAAATAATACAAACTTTTTTTCTGGCATCTTTCATCTGAGGCACTATGTTGAGTTTCAAAACTATGCCTTTGTCTCCTTTTGTGTCTGCACCCCCACACACCCATAGAGCTACCGCTTACATCACTACCTTGTAATTTCCATATAATAATTTAAACAGGGGATTCTATTCTCTGCTGCTTCTTTCGTTTTCATCCCATCATTTTATTCATCTTTTGTATTCAAGAATAAAAGCCATAATGAGAAAACAAGGTGCAAAATGATCTTTTCCAGAACCACTAATAAAAACCGCATTACACCCTGGGCTGCACCGCTTAATTACAAAAGGATGAAATCTTTTCTTCTACATCTGGAGAAAACATTGTCTGCATAAGACTGAGGGATTTACAGCTCCCAGTTCTAACCTTGGACTCCAGCACAGCAATTAGGCAAAACATGGATGGACAACCAGAGCCATGAACTTCAGGAAGAGATGGCTATTCTCTCTTGACACAAGAGAAAAAAAAAAACCCTTGAGGTCCCACAGTTTCAAATAAAAAATGTAGTCCCAGGAAACTGGTGGATGATTTTTTTTTTTTTTAATGAAGCCTCAGTAGTAGTTACAGATGGGTGAAATGGACCTTCCAATGCACTGAGGATGCCACATCACATTTTGTGTTACACAATTCATGCAAACTAAAATGCCTTGAGGAAAGCATCTATCAGCATTATCCCTATGACCCATCACAAATCCAGGTAATACATTGCCGAAGTTCTAAAATCCAACAGTAATCAATGCATCGTAAAATGGAAAAACCTTAGGGTATGATTTGTTAAGACAAATAAAAACTGGGACACAAAAGCAATGCATATGCTGTGCACATAGGAGCAATTGCTCTACAGGAAGAAAAGCAAGGGTCTCACAAGGCTGTCAAATAACTGCATGTTATGAGTATGAGTATATAAATCAATATCATATATTAAAAAAAAAAATTTACTTAGTAATAACAATGCATTTGGTACTCAAACATCCTTTTTTTAGTCAAAACTGGAAGGCTACAAGGCAAGGGAAATGTTACAACACTTGGGGGCATGTATCCATCTCTCTGAAAGTTTAGCTGTCCCATGACTCTGCCCTGCTGGCCAAACCCAAACACAATACCTGTGTACTCGTCCTGGCACCTAAGTCCTCCCCCTCTTCTCATCTCTCTTTACCCCACTTTAATGTACAGCTGCACTAAACCCAGACCTCAAAACTGAGTAGTTTTGTGGCCCAGACCACACGGAGGCCATTAATCTGGTGGCTAAGCCACTGATGTATTGATGGCACAGAGTCAGTAAGCCTGCTTGCTTCTGTCTCTCCATCCCCACAGCTTAGGAGCTACACTGCAGAGATTCACAGGAGCCCTGGTGTGGCGCCCCAGAGTAGCATTTACCTTTCAACTGACACTGTGAGTCTTTCAGGTGTAGTGGCTATACACCACCTGATCTGTTGACCAACTGGGCTTAAAGACCTTGAAGTTCAAAACTCAATTGAGTCGAGTTATGAGCCACATAACAGTTTTGCATGCACTCACAATACATCATTAGTATATGAGCAGGAAATTCTGGTTTGTGAACCACACACAGCAACATCTAAGAAAAAGAAATTCTGTTAAATTGCTGTCTAGACTAATCATATTTCCAAAAGTAGAAGAGAATTAATGTCAGCACAACTATAAATGTCTTGTGGAAATCAGATGGAAACCATAAATACTTTCAGATTATTGCAGAATACTGATTATGAGAATACACGAAAAGTCTTTAGTTTAAGCTGGGGATTTACAGCAATTTACTTATTTTCAGATGACAGTCAGTCCACATGGCAACTCTTTTTACTGCACTTTGACTATCAAATATATAGATTCGAACACTGTAAAAGCTGTTGATTACATGGACTGACAAGGGTGCTTTTGAAGGAAAATATGACTATCAAATATATATGTTCAAAGACACTGTAAAGACTGCTGATTATAGAGACTGGTAAGGGGGTCGTTTAAAAAACAAAAAGGTATACCACTGCTAGGCAGCTCTGAAGTAAGGTTTTGTTCCTTGAAATATCATATTTACAGGACTTTAGCAGGCGAGAAGTTTGTCCAAGATGTAAATGCTTGCTCAATAATGTCTCCATCTCCTACAATCAAATTAAGAACTTCACCTTACTGTTTTACTGTCACAATTGCAAAATGTTAAAATAAATTGAAGCCGGGAAAGCTTTACGGGCCTGGGAGCCTGACCTTTTGATTTAGTGAGAGAATCAGTGTGTTAGTAATAATGTTAACAGCTCTGTAGCGAGGTTCAAGACATTTCTAACAGGCAGGAAGGGGACTTAGCTAGGACCCCCCCACCCCCCAAAAAAAAAAAAAATTAAATTAAATTAAATATAAGAACATCTAAAACCTTAAGCAAATCCACATTTCCACAGTTTCGCTCTCCATATTTTGGGTTATTTTGGAAAAAAAATATTTCCACTTTAGAAC
>VURO01018763.1:107133-120812 GCA_015108175.1 Pelvicachromis taeniatus | reverse complement strand
TTCTAGAAAAAAAATAAAAAAAAAAATATGGAAATAAAAACTAAAAAAAAAAAGCCAAAAAAAGAAAGAAAGAAAAGTAAATGTAACAATAAATATAAAGTAAAGTATTTTATTGAAAAAAAAAAAAAAAGTTAGGCAGTGATGTGTTGTCTGAATCAACAGTGAGGCAAAGTGGAGCTCATCTCTTTCTGAAACCAATGAACCTAGTCACAAAAACCTATGTCTCTTATAGGTTTACTTTAACAAACCCATAATCTACACTTTAACTGCTGATCAAGCAGGAGACATTAGGATCACCTAGGATATTAGCAAGAATGTGCTCTGATGCTCTTTTCCAAAAACACACACACACACAAAATCATATAACAACAAATAAAAAAATAACATAATGGCAGACAATCAAAACACAAAGAGCTTTAGGAAAAGGAAATTACCAAAGAACACAGAAAATGTGTCACTATGTCTAAAACAAACTCAGGACAGAGCACCTGGTTTATAATCCACCCGATTTTTAACTCTAGCAACTGCGGTATAAAAGCTGAGAGCTGGGAAAAGTCTATCCTCCCCTGTCAAAGGAGCTTTCTCCTTCCTCCCTTTTTGCTTTCATTCACTGTCACGGAGTAAGCCCCAGCAACACCCACAGTAGGGCCTGTGCACATACAATCAACACCACCAGCAGCAACAGCTGTGCCACGGGTCAAAGCCTGACCCTTTCTCTGGCCTTCTCAAGGGGTGGGAGCTAGAAGAGTTGTGAAATTTTTGCACACAGCCAAACACTAACCCCTGCTAGCCCCCCCTTACATGCCTAACAGCCGCTCTCTTAAATCCACCCTGGTTCTCTGTGCTGTAATGCTCCTTCCTTGTTTCACCCACCACTGAGTAAGTGAGATTTGTTTGAAGTAAGATGCAAGAGTTTAAGACCCTGCAGGTGACTACTGAAACAAAGAGTGTAACCAGGGTTCTGGATCATAACAATGTTAACTGGGGAGTAAACAGAGGCAGGGGCCGACACAGAACTTCTCTATGAACTACTGAAAAGATACCTTTCATGTGCCCTATGGCATTTTAGATGACACGGTTGCTCTGTGTGTGCGCCTGCCTGTTCGTCTGTCTGTTTGTGTGTGCATTCACACACTTGTGCATGTGAAAGGAGAGAATGGGCTGTCTCCCAGGATGTGCAGTGAGCGCTTTATTAGAGTGGTAGTACCAGTAAATCAGAGCTCAGCTCTTCCTGGAACTGCTGCAACCTTTCCCACTGAGCACTATTACTGAACAATCATAGGCTAGCCATGATAATTAGCAGTGTATCTATGCTTCCAATCCTCTTGCACCCTCCACCCCACCCCCATCCACCTCCCTCACTCCTGTCTGTCTCTCAATCCACCACCTATCAGTCCCCCTCATAGAGACATGCGTCATTCGTGAGAGGCACCCGTTTGCTCAAGTTTCGGACACCTCAGATTACCTGTTAAAGTTGTTGTCTTTTTAGCCATGAGAGTGAGTATTTGAGCACATTCGTAACCCCAATAAATATTCGTGAGAAAAGTTTAAGACAAGTCCTGCCGGCAAGTAGAGCAAGAACTTAACAACAATCCCAAAAAACACCTTACCTACTGTAGGATGCCATAAGTTGCCTTACTCTCCGCTAGAGAGCTCTTGGCCCAAGACCAAGTCAACCAGACTGCTGTACACATCCAAAATACACATCAGCATTATTTGATTGCAGAACCACAATATTTTTCCAGAGTTGGATAAAAATCCATAACCTATTTGTGGTGGTTCTCCAACTACATTCCAATGCATAGTCCAAGAAGACTCGAGTCAATCCCAGTACTTCTGATCATTAACAGGGAGCGGTCATCATGGCTTGGATTCCCGCATCTGAGAAGCCAGTGCTTCTGCTGAGTAGCATCATCAGTGAAACACCTTAATGCCTTTTCATGTAACCACTAATCCCTTCATTTACATTACAGCCTCTTTTCCTCGATTATGTTTCATCGTGATTATTTGCTCTCTGCAGAGTGTGGACATTTTCTTTCCTCAGTGTTCACTGATTTTTTTGGATTGCACTGAGGGGTAAAATAAGAGCAGTAACTCTACACAAGTTACAGATGTTTTCTGTCCATTAATGGGCAGAACATATGATCAAAAGCCCTGTTCTTAATGGTAAGGCATGGGACAGCCCCTGTGATTGGGTGTGTAAGGCAGAAAAGAGGGAGTTGAATTTTTTAACACTCCTCTGTACTCAGTAGGGAAGGAGCAGAACAGAGGAAGGGATTTCAGGACTTACTTGGTTAAAGATTCCCCATCTGATAGTGACGGCACTTTCCCCCCCGTCTTTCCATGGCCAAGCGGCATCTGGAGTGGATTTTGTGCTAGCAGACACCGAGGAACATGATTACATTCGGCTAACTGCGCTCTAAACTGATTATGCATGTGCCAAGCTAATGGACTACATTTGCAAGAGGAAAAATAACATCCAATCAATCTCAATTACCGCCGATTGCACCGGCCCCCGAGACAAGGAAGGTAGCCAGCTAACCCTCCATGCTCCTCCCCTTTCCCCCAACCCTTGACTGGAAGCTGAGGCCTGTGGCTTGGCCTGGGTAGTCCCCACCCTTTCTGTCTGGCCAAAGCAGTCAGGGCCTGGAGCTAGATGAGTCTCTCACCTCCACACTAAAACACAGTGAAGCCCCAAGGCCTGAGTGGAGAGCTGTATGTATATCACATTAGCCAGTGGAGGGTTCTCTAGGAGTGACCATCCTGTGAGCAGATGGGTGATCATCATGCTGTCATCAGAGTCACCAAAATCCCCAAGATCCATGGGAAAAAGAGAAGGTAAAGTTAGTTTCAGTGCACATGGGACTGAAGCAGAACTCACAGAATTGGTATCTCTGAACTGAGAGCACAGTACACAGGGGAAAAGAGCATCACCCCCCACTGTGTGGTGGTCTAGTGGTCAGGATGACTTGCTGGATCGTTCTGTGGTCTTTTGGAACATTCCAATACATGGGGTGGTGGGGGTGATATTTTTAGAAAGCCCTAATATGGGCCGCATACCACAGACTCTCAAATTATCCCATCCAGCTTAGCCCTCAGTTTAAACCTTCCTTTTTAATTCCAGTAATTACAGGCTCCAATTTATATGGAGCTGTGCACACAAAGGGCCTGTTTAATGCAAACCAGTTTGATTTGGGTGAAGTGTCCCAAGCATCTCCCACATCTTACAGCCTGTTTATGCTGACTTGATGATTTATTTTCTCCCCAAAAAGGTTAAAAATGGTGCTATTTGCATCAGATTTCTTTGGGGAAGCATAAATGAATGGTGATTTTTTCTTTTTTTGCCCATGAATAATAGACCAAGTTGGTTTTACAGGCTTTTAGGGCACTGTGGTTTTCTGTCTGTCAGTATCTCTACCAGGACAGTAAATCCAAAATGGTAAGAAAACTGACATTGTCAAGTGGAGAGCCAGTACAGTGAAAAAACCTTAAAAACATGTGCTTGTCCGTTAATCATCGATGAGTCGTAAAATACTGTATTAATTCTTGTTGACTCATGAACATCTATGTTTTGGAGTAAGGTCTGGGATGAGAAGAGCTTAAAAAGACCACTGTCTTCTCTGGTTGAGGGAGCAGGTAATTTCTGGACAAATGCACATACTCTCAGTCCGAAGATCAATTGGTTTTAAGAAATATGGAGCCATCTTAAGAGGCTTAAGTCATAAAAAATGATCATGCCTGGATGTGTTGTACATATTTAATCCCCCACAGCCCGAACAGCAGTATGACATATGTCTCTTCTCCCCTAAAAACTTAGGAGAAAAAGAAATAGGGGAGATTTTTTGGGCTCGCACTACAGTGGAAGCACAAAGATAATGTAGAAGAAGTTATACTCTATGCAGTAAAGCAAAACATGGATCTCTCTCAAAAAGTTGTAAGGATGAGACAAAGTAAGCCAGAGTCAGTCTATTTTGTTCTAATGTGAGACTGTTTTTGGAATTTGGCCCAGTAAGTCTAGAAGTTAAGGTTAAGAGAGGAGGACCGAAGACTGGGAAACACATGCACTGACCTGACGAATACACAGACCATGTGTTTACATTAAAATGTTAATATCAGAGTGTTTGCGTATGATAGCATTAAGAGTTCCTTCAGGTAGTCAGCTCTGGCAAAGAGCACAGCAGCCCTACCTTCCTGCAGTTTAAACCTTGAGTTTGCAAGAGGCAGCCAATCAGAAGAAAGGTGGCTTAAAATAAGGAGGGTCTTTAAGGGAGAGGAGGCTGCACCCAAACCCCCTTAAGATAAATAAAGAATATACTGAAGGGAATTAAAATAATTCTTGAATATAGATATGAAGCTGGAAATGAACACAACGCATCCCTACAACGCTAATGCATCTAAAAATGCCCCTGTGATCTCTCTTGTCATGGTGCAAACCACAGAATGACAAGCTAAAAACCTCCCGACCTCTTTAAAAGTGGCAACAGAAGCCCCGCTTCACACCTTCCCCTTTAAGAAAAAATGAAAATGGATTTTTTTTTTGCTGCTCAATTTCAATATAAAGAAGCTGTGAGCAGGAAACGCATCTGTCATTCCAGCCGACCTGACACAACATTCATAATGCTGGATGATTTCAAATGGACAAGATTTTTGAAGAGGTTCAAAATGACCACTTCACCTTAGTTTAAAACACCATGCTTGAAGTAGAATATTTTTCACATACCTTTTAATACCTCCACTGAGTTGCTTAAATACTCAAACAAGGATAGTGTAGCTGGATTACAAATAAGGATGACATCTATTAGAAGGCAGAATTCAGTGCTTTGTGTTAGATTCTGTTGTGTGTGTAGTGTATGCTTATAGCAAGTATGTTTGGTCAGTGTTGGTATGTGTTTTGTTATCTTTGCGTGTGTGTGCAACTATGCCAGTTTGGGTTAAGCACAGAGTGGCCGAAGCCGCAGACACACAGGATAGGTACCTAAGTGGAATCAGGCCTGTTAGATTTATGGCCATTTGTTCGGAGAGTGTTCATCCACTGGCTATTATGGAATGATTAGAGGAGAAGGTGAAGCTCCAAGTCCAGCAAAAATCAATACGGCTGTCGAGAACAATTCAGCCTTTCCCGCTCCGAGGAGTATTAGCACCAAACCTCTGTCTCCTAACACTTCTTCATTCGTCTCCAAGTGATTCAGGCCCAAGCTTCCAAAACAGCTACGCCTGTTCTGTCCTGCGTGTTCTTCTCATTGCAGCATTGGGGCCCTGCTTCTATATGACAACTAGGAAGGCAACAGCTACACCACAAAGCTTTCATTCATGCCTCTGGAGTGCACCGAGTAACGGTGCAAAGCTGAAACGTGTACTGTGTGTTGCAGAGAAGCATTGCCTTAACAGGGATTCATTTTGAAGATTTGTTTTGCAAAAATTGCAAAACAAAGTTCTGAAGTGCAAAGACTAAAAATCATGTCAAATGTGACACTCTCTCCATATTTAAACACTTCAAATGATGCAATAATGACAGAATTGTAAGTCGGCGGTTGTGTTGCATGAACAGGACAAGGCTGAATAACGGGTTTGATAAAAAATAAATAAAAAACAAACTTGTGGATCACTGACCTTGTACAGTTTAAGGCTAGCCTCATGGCGGGAATTGACAGTGTGCATCCTCAGCTTCTCCAGGCTATTAGTGTAGTAGTCGCAGGCGTTGCATTTTAGGTGCACCGGATTGCCTATGGCCACACATTTCAGGCGCCATTCGTTGCCTTTGCCCCCTTCTTTGATGTGGGCCACAAGCTGGTACTTTTGCACATGCTTGTCTGTTTTGCAGTGCAGCTGGAAGTTGGCCTTGAGCTGAGTAGTGTAGTGGCACAACTTGCACTGATGCGAGTCTCCAACAACAGCACGCCACTCCTCCTCCGGCAGGCTACGTTCAGCTCCCATATGCATGCCAAGCACATCCAGGTTATCAGTGGTGAAGCGGTTGCACACAGCGCACTGAAAGAGCTTGAGAGATGGATCTGTAGTTTGCGATAAACTTTCTCCCAGGGTCATCAGTTCTTCGGACACTAACTGCCCACCACCCAGCCGCACATCCATAGGGATTTCCCCACCTACTAGAATGAAGCAAACACACGAAGAGAAAACAAAACACAGAGAACAGTATTATCAGCTGAGACCTATTCAAAGCATACAGTCTAGATCACCATTTCAAGGAAATACATGCTTTAAAGTATCTGTCTGGTAGGTATGATATTATGTGGAGGATAATGCTCATTTTTGTTTGTCTCTAGCCAACAAATAGCTCTGAGCTAGGAAACAAGAGCGCCTGGACATTTCTACAAAAGCCTTCCAATGCCAGAAAATGAACATGCACATTTTCACTGTTTGGGCTGATGCTCTTTCATCTCCTGTCTGTAAATCAACTCAAAAAGCCACGAGGTCAACAGAAAAAAGCAAGATGTTTTCTAATTACAGTAAAGAGTTCCAAAGCTCAAAATACTGTGAATCAACCCCACTCCCCTTGTTCACATAATTATGTGTTTTTTCTTGTTTAATTTACACTACTTTCATTGGATTATTTTCCACCTTTCTCTCTAGATTACCTCTAACACCTAACAGATTAAGCTTGGTACCGAATCGAACCATAGAGCAGAGGGGGAAAAAAAAACACACACACAAAAAAAAACAGCAAGCACGTATCTTATGACACCAACCACATAATTGATGTCTGTAGAGTCTGGGAAAGCTGGCTTTAAAAACGAATGCTAAAAAAACGAGGTAAGAGCTGGTGTTTTTGCCTTTGCTTGCTGATCTTTAATCTTTCACTGGGCAGACTGAGCATGCAGGCTTGACCCTGCCTGGCTTTACACTAAATTAATTCCAGCAGCTCTTTTTTATTTATTGCTGCAGTATGCAGCCTGTTCTTGGACTTTTCTCCATTACCTGAGTTTTTATAGCCAGGAGAGGGAGACCTTTGAGAAGCCCTGTGAAATCACTCACAGACCCAGCTCCCCAGTCATGGCTCTTTACGCTCAATCATACAAAACCACAGATGCACACATATGTCATTATAGTGTACCTATCTATTTGTTTTTTTCTTGCACCTTGCACTTCCCCTTTCTCTAATTTTCTGTTACCATTCAGATTTCATTATTTACCATAGACCTTTTGTCCACCACTAAATTTTGATTGCATATCGTCAGACCAAACTTCTGATTTGTGTCTTTTCTATTTGTTTAGTATATGCTGCTTTATATTAAAACCATTTTAATGTGAATCTCTGTATGTTAGGCCATCCAGTTTTTACAAAATGTGCTAGGGAATTCTTGAAAAGAAAAAAGACAGGGTAAAAGATTGAATCTTTCCATCTGATCACACCGCTTAAAAGACAAGTGTTTTAAATAAATAACCATCAGACTTGACAGTTGTATTGCTCCACAGTGTGCTGTAACCATATTTCAGGACAGAGAAGTAAAAGTTGCACCTCTTTTTAACTCCTGCTCTTGATCTTGTATTGTCTTTATCAGAACTGTAGTCCTGAGTTTTGGGAGCGAAGATAAGAAAGACGCTGATATAACCTGAGATCAGCACTTGCCATAAATTGTAGCTCTTTAGAAATACACCCTACAGTAAAAAAAAAAAAAAAGAAAAAGAAATCCAGAATGAGAGCATAAAAAGTGCACCACTGTGTCTGTTTGGTTAGGGATCTCCTTACTGAGCCTTATGTATTATATGGTGGTACCGTTAATATCAGAGTGTTTGTGTATGATAGCGTTAAGAGTTCCTTAAAGTGTGACCATGGATAACACTACTGCAGTTTATGGGCCCAGACTGTGTAATTATTGCCTCTCTTGCAATATGCTTATTACAACTCACCTCACAGGAAAATGAACCAGATGGCAGAAGAGGGAAAAAAAAATTAGTCACAGCAATAAATTCTTGTTTGTGTCTTCAAACTGGTGACAGTTGAAACAAGTCTGTACAAACTGTGTGGTTGTAACTGGTCCTACAAACACTTTGCAATGCTGCTGAATTACCCTTGCTGAGGCCTCTAACCTCCCTTCTTTGACCAAGATTAAATTTATAGCTGAAATTACTGACTTGGAAGAAATGGAGAACTCCAGTGGTGAAGTTCAGCAGCAGTTTGAAAGTAAAAAGCTAAGGCTGGTTGACTGTGTAGAAAGCAGGGGAAAAAGCATAGATTATACAAGTTTGGCCTTCTAAATCGCCTTGTATGGATATCATACAGTGAGCTTCAAAATTCTGTTAAATCACATCAACACACTGTCATTTGAGTGCCCTGTAAAAGATTGTGTGAGTAGGGAAACAAATAATCTTTTGCTTTCTGTATGCTGCCTGGCACATTTATTATAAGAAAAAAAATATTTGCTATGCTGGCCTTGTGCACTACAACATTCTACCATTGCTGGTCAACACATATGTTATGGCATGAGAACAAGGCAGCTGCCAAAGTACAAATCAGAACATATTGTATTGCAGCTTATGGCTTTAGTTTGTTTTTAATTTGCATTATTGTCTTTTGTTCATGTAAATGAATAAATTAGGAATCAAGATTATAATGGATTCCACAGAAATATTTTTTTTCCAGCCTATTCATTCTTTTTTCTTTTTTGTGGGGAAATACTTTTGAGAACAAAATGGGACATACCAAGTGCAGGGGCCAAGGCAGCCATGTTCGGATCAAGGTGAAAGCTCCCCATCAGGAACTGGGCCTCAGCTCCAGCTGGGTCTATCTTGAGGCTTGGTGGAAGGCTCATGTTCTGCGTCAGGTAATACTGGTAGAGCTCAGCCTCAGAGGGCGAAGGCATAGCACCCAAGCTAAGTCGCCCGTGCTGCATCTGAGTCACATTCTGCTGGAGTAGCATCATGTTGTGCATGTGCTTTTCACTAGTCATGTGAATACGAAGGTTCCGCGCGACATTGGTCTCGTAGTCACACACCTCACACCTCCAAGAAGGTTTGCTCTTCGGCTTGGTTGGGGAGGGGACCCCGCAAGGTCCGGACATGTGGGTGGAGGATTGTGAAGGATGGTGATGGGGAGGGTGATGACTACTGGCCTGGGTGACTGACGGGACAGCCACCACTCCTCCTGTGGTATGTCCAAACACCTGGTCCTGTGCAGAACCAATGGTGCCTCCATTCTGCAGTGTCTGCATATTGTTCAGGTGCTTGTCTGACTGCATGTGGATGCTTAAGTTTCCCTTTGTGGTGGTGGAGTAGTTACACACCTACAAAACACAAGATAACTTTTTCTTAAACTGCAATAAAATTATACAGACACAAATTTAAAATCCTTAGCTGCTATCTAACATGCACCTAAATCAACAAAAAGTTATGTACATACCTCACACCGGAAGGGCTTGTATCCACAGGTGTAGCTTTCTCCACGAGCCAGACGAGGGTGGCTCTGACCACTGCTGCAGTATGCGCAAGAGCCTCCCGAGTCTGGGTGCTTCTCTTTCATGTGGGCCTCCAGAGTCTGCTGGTACTTGTAATGCCAGTTGCATTTGGGACACTTAAGTGTCTTGCATGAATTGCGTGAATGCATCATGGTCATGTGACCACCCAAAGAACGTGAGGAACCCAGAACAGTGTCACATTTAGGGCATTCGACCCCACTACCTCCACTGCCACTTGGCCCATGGTTCTGTGAACACTCACCCATTCCTGTTATGTCACAGGAACCCCCTGGGAGGGGGTGCGAGAGGCCATGAGATGAAGGGTGGAGGTGATGATGATGGTGGTGCACGTGGTGATGATGCAGAAGGGCTCCATTTTCCTCCTCTCCCTCTGCAGGGCAATCATTTGGTTCTGGAGCTGTGGCACTATCTCGATTGGCACTTTCATCAGCAGCAGCATTGGTGGACAGTGGCGAGGAGGAAGTGCCAGAAGTTTCATCCTCGCTCCTTCTGACGGCAGCTGTCACCAGTGCCATGGGAACAGTAGGTCCCTGGCAGTTAAAGCTCAGAGGGAGCTCTGAGGTCCTCCCTCCACCATCTGCAGTTGAACCCTCTTCCTTGACAGAGGAGGAAATGGAAGCAAGGGCTTTGCTGTTAAGTGTGGAACTGACTGCAGAGGTGCAGGGAGAAGGCTGGAGAGTGCTACTAGGCATTAATAAAGGAGATTTGGAAATGCTTTGGTTTGAGACAGCTGGTTCCCCCGCTTCACCCCCACCGCTGCTACTGTTACCACCACAGGCCATTGCAGTGCTTTCTGCCTCATCTTCCTCTGCCCCTAATAACAGTTCCTCGTCCTCCTCAGAGCCCCCAGTCTGGCTGGATAAGTGTGCCTTGCTTTCATGTCCCTTAGTGTTCCCATCTTCTCCCTTGCAAGTCAACTCTTTCCCAGCAGGCTCCTCTGTTCTCCCTCCCTGTTTGGGCAGGGCACTGGAGTCTTTGGCAGAGCCTGGGGATGAGGTAAGAGTGGACACTTTGGGAATGCTCAGCCCTCCAAGAGAAAGCACAGAGCCTAATGGGGTTAGTTGCTGCTGCTGTTGCTGGAGGCCAGAGTCAGAGTCTTTGTTCAGGAGGGTATCACTGCCCCCACTGCTGCTTCCAGGCTCCAGATGGACACCACTAAATGTGCCATAGAAGCTCTGTCCAGAGTTAAGAGGGAGCAGCGTAGATGGCAGAGGAGTGCTCTTATTTTTTGGTTCCAGGAAACTTATGAGAGGTTCCTTGTCCTTCCCAATGCCCTGGATAATGGCAGATGCATGCTTATCTCCTAACAGCCGCCGCTCATCTTCACACAGTGTCATGCGGTGATCATGGACAGCATGAGTGGCAAAGGAACGGGCATAGCCGAAGGACAGCTTGCAGAGAAAACACATGAGAATGGGCTTACCCTTGCCATATAGGGCTAGCCCATCAAATTTGGAGAAATCCACATTGTTGGGAACATCTTTGGATACACAGGACTTCTTGGCAGACCCATCGCTGTTTAGGTAATCCTTGTTGCTTTTGTGCCGCACATCGAAGACACGGAAACTGTGCAGGACAGGGCTCAGGCCTGCCATTGTTGAGGTATTGGGGAAACCTTGGTCTGAATTACCAAACCACTTTCCAAAGGACGAGGCTATGTGAAACGTGTTGATGATCTGTGGGTAAACTGAGGACGAAGTCCCAGCAGGTTCCCCTGGTTTCCCCCCACTCGAGAGAGAGTTTGTAGGAAGCAGGCTGGGTACCATGCCTCCACTACTTTGGATCAACTGACTGAGGCTCTCCACAATGTAGGCTGAGCCATCTGGTTGGTAGACTATCTCTCCAGCCAGGTTCTCCACATCACTGCTCTCCTCTTCCTCTTCCTCCTCCCCTTCCTCACTCCCACTCTCAGGTGGTCCCTGCTGTTGTGTGGGCTGATGTCGCAGAAGAGTGGGCATACCTCCTCCCCCTGAAGCTATTGGCATCCCAGGAAAAGGTTGAAGACTAGGGAAACAGTTGTCAATCTCCATTTCATCTAAGTCCTCAGATTCTTCCTCTTCTCCACAGCTCACTCCCTCTTGTTCTTCTTCGTCAAAACCCTCTCCTCTGGGATGCAGCTGGCCTGTGGCAGAGCGATCACGGCGGGTCTGGGGTGATGTCCGTTTTGGCTGCTGCTGAGACTGTAGTTCTCTTACCCTGTCATGAGGTGCAATAGAGTTTTGGGACTGAGAGGGGTAGGGACCAGAGAGAGACAGCGGGTCCAGGGAAGGTGCCTGGTTGGTGCAGGTGACCTGTGAGCTATTGTGATCGTTCCAGGGCTGAGGTGGTTGCTGCTGCTGGGAGGAGCCGAGCCCATCGTCTGTCCCAGAAACCACGGGAGACTCACAGCTGTCCATGCTGATGCCTACATGAGGCATTCATCGCATCCAGGCCTGCAGAAACACAAAATGATTGCGATAAGAGGTTAAAGTTGTATTTGGGATAGTAAGCACACACAACACATAATTTATTTGCAATGCATAATAGGGAAAGATCAGATTTATAAATATGAAAGAAACACAACGTTAAAAAAAGTGTGAAAGAAAAAAAACAATCAAACGTATGACGATGTATTGTAAGAGACTAAAGTCTGAGATATAATTGGAAAAATGACACCATGCTCATTACGCTAGATTAGGCACTTAAACACAATACCTGAGACAAGCACTAATAAGACTTCCATGATTCATCTTCCTGCCATATCACAAAGGTACAATCTTTTATCTTCACCTTCCAAACAACACCCCTAATCTTATATTCCGCAAATCCTACATCCGTTTTTAATTAACTTGCAGTCAGAAAAAAACGCAGCAACAGTCTAACTTAATGGATCAAATAGATTCCTTGTGAGATAATTAGACATTGAGAAGCCACCCATCAGCACGTCGTACATTTACATAACTAGAAGAAAAAAAAGGGGAAACTGTATCTAAAAAAAGAAAGACATTCTTAACAGTAATACTGTTACCACTCCATCTCCAGTGGTGTACATAGAAGAAGAATGTAACTCATGTGCATTATTGAGATAGATTTGTCTGGACGCTAACATGAGCAATAAAAGTCAGTATTTTCTATGAACCCAAAACACATAAGCTGGTTTGGGACTTCACTGCAGCTGTGTTTAGATCTTGCATCCAATAACCTCCACGCTTAGCCTGGTTTCAAACACTCCAGCCATCCTCTGCCTCTGAAATAATAAATGGGAGCTGAGCTTTCGGGAGCTGGCCATGCCCCGAGCATCTGAGAGACTCAACGCAGGCTGCAATTTAGAGCGCAGAAGAGATAAAATGATAGCGCAAGATACTGCTGAGCTAATAATTTTATTAAAGGGATGCAGCCAACATTGATTAAAGGGGGCAATCGCGCTGAAACCAATAACTCTGGGCTGCCCTTTAACCCAACAGTACTGAATATTGCATGAGCAAAGTTTCCCGGCACCGAGCTCACTGCCATGTCCTGGTTGATTAGCACATTCACTGCTTGCACTTGATTTATTTACTTATTTACTTAGGGATGCAAATTTCAGCTGTGATCAGAATGGAGTCTACCGCACACCCTAACATATAAAGCACTGAAGGAGAGGAGAGATTGATAATGTCTGTCTGCCGCTTCATGAATGTCTGATGAGGCTTGCTTCCCATGCAACATACCTGAGACCTCCCCAGCCTATGTGCACTCAAACTGCAAAAAACAAAACAAAAAAGTAGTGATAAAGAACCCTCATTTTTAAAGAGATGCTTTTGTATTTGGTCTGCTAAATGAAGAATCAATTGTGGGCAGTAAGTAAAATTAAATAAAGAACCATAAATACACACAAATCTCTGCTAGCATGGTCTGTCTGATTATTTTGTTTACATTCAACAAAAGCTAACCCCAGTGCCCCTTAAGTTACTTTGCATATAAAATGAAAGATATTAGACTGGCTGGCTTATTAACATGATTGCTTTATACAGCCAGACATGATTTAGCGATGGCTGCCATATTGAGTGAGGGGATACTAGCCTTACTGGTCTGTATTTATTATCTGCTCCATTAATAAGAGGCTATGAGCTCAACAGCCATTTCACACAAATGGACTGAGGGCAGTGAGAGTAATGCAAGAAAAAACACGCCACATGTCAAACAGACAGTGATTCTTCAGACTAAAAGCAAGTGGATAAACTGTACAAAATGAAATGGGGGGGGGGGGGGGGGGAGAAAAGAAGG
>VURO01018763.1:74777-100046 GCA_015108175.1 Pelvicachromis taeniatus | reverse complement strand
GGGAAAATAAAAAAAAAATTTTTAAAATAAAAAAAAAAAAAAAAAAAAAAAAAAAAAATTTTTAAAATTTAAAAATAAAAAAAAAAAAAAAGAGCGTAATAACAAGTCTGCTATGAATGCCAGATTAGAGCGAACCATGCTCTAATGAACAAACTGACTGATCCACCGTTAGTCCTCATGCTTAGTCACTGCATGTGTCACGCCTTCAGTGAGCTGTGTGGCTAACCTGGATCAATCAAAGCGGGAGAGAATCTGACAAGTAGAATTCCCAACTAAAGAAAATCCACTCACCAGTGTGCATTTTAAATTCCACTGCATACAGCAGCAAAATCTTTCAGCATTTAAAAATAATAAAAAAATAAAAGGAAGATGAACCCACTGAGCAGGGTTTATATGCCGATGAGATGTCTAATCTTTACACTGCCAGTTTATAAACAAAACACTCATTAGTCAGATCTAGATGTAATTGTCATCTTAAAAGAAGAGCAGAGCTTGCCCTACAGTTTACAAGGACAGCTTCCAAGGTAAACCTTGCAAGGTGATGTGCATTTCTTCTGAGTAAAGCTGTGATGAGGAACTGTCAACAGAGGAAAAGGGAAGGAAAAAAAAAACAAAAGAAAAACAACTTGTTAAGTGTATAACAAGGTGGCCTGGAGGGCAATGCCGAAAGACACCTCAGCACTTGACTCTGTAGTGTGCAGGGAACATCAAACAGCATTTCTGTAACAACGCTGAGCACTGACAGAGCCGACCACAGTGTTCAGAGGGCCCTTGTGTGAAGAGAAACAATTCAGTTTGTCAGGAAATAAACAGGCAAAATGTGACTAAAAGACAACAATTCCTTCTGCAATAGTAATAAGTGCTCATATGCACTAAATCTGAACCCGGTACATGTTGGGAGACCTGTCTGGCAAGAGGGAAAGCTATTGTCATTGAAATAGCAAGAAGGTGGTATGTGTGTGACACCCAAAGACACAAGGATTGGGTGGTAAAATTAACCCTCTGTTTGAAGCTGTGAAGAAGATGAAGAAGGGGTAAAGACAAAGCTTACGGAAATAAAATGAACAAATGATCTGAACTGTGATAGAACAGCGCTTGCACCAAAACCTGGCATGCTGCTATCTATTGTACAAGTGTCCATTCACTTGGTGCTGAGGTTGCAGATGTTCAGTGGTAACAGGACATTAAAAATATCCTACGCCTGTGGGGACAGGGAAAAGACAGAGGAAACAGACAAATGAAAGGTAGAGGGAGAAGCAAAAGCTGGAGTGATATTTTAAGAAATGTGGAGTGTGTTAATAAGTTCCTCTTCTTCCTGTCCTCGCCTGGCCTGGTCTGAGTGTTGTGACAGTTACAGTGCTGTGGAGCTATATTTGAGAAAGACCAGCCCCTTGCCCCTCATCCCAGCATATACACTGCAGCCCTTGTTCATCTTTCCTAATGAAATGGCCACATGCCTCCTCTCATCTCAGAGTTGCTTGCACACTGTAGCACCTGGTAGATATAAATCAGGCTCACTGAGCTGTATTTGGGAAGTGAGGCATTAAGCATGACATGGGCTGTCAAAGTTCAGATCGCACCGACCGCAACATCTAGTTGAACTGCTGTAGAACAGACCCGAGACCAAGAAGCAGGCCTACCATCGGCCTCTTATCTTCAGCCTCACAGCTCTGTATGACATGGCTGCCACATCTGGGCCCCAGCTGGGCAGCCTGCTGAGCACATTGTAGCCCAACTAAGTAATGCTAATGTCAAGAAACCCTCTAGCACCCATATTACATGTATTCATGTACTCATGGTTAAGAATCCATTTTTTTTTAAAAAGGCATCAATAGTTAAAAAAAAAAAAAAAAAAAAGACAATTTAAATGGACATTGATTGCTGTCATTTATCTTTTAGCTTTCTTATCTGTGGGCTTGTGGGTTTTATTACAGGTTTTAAGTGGTTAGGATCTATTTCTGAGCAAGCAGATAAAAAGTAGCTGAGTGCCTGCAAGCATACTGTATGTACTCTAATGTGTGCATGTGTGTGTTTGAGTGGAATTTTTGTCACGTGATCGCAGAGGCTGAAGGTCAAAGACTGCAAGAGAACCCACACATTCCTCAGAGGACAGGCACACATCTTCAGTGCATGAACATTTGTAAGTCTGCATCAACTGCGATGCATGCATAAGCATATTGAAGAAGCCAAAGCTCCAGTTTTCTGCCACTCCACCCGTATACCCTAGAGATTTATACTTGAATATTAAATATTCTCCACCAAGCTTTAGAAGTATGGGATAACTCCACACGCACGCACGCACGCACACACGCAGACAGGGCGCTTAAAGAGAAATGAACATGAGTGCAAAGTGACAAAAGGGGCTAATGAGTGTGGGGGAAATATGTTAGAGATTTGGTTGTGGGCTTTTATAGATGATACATCTTGCCCTTTTTTTTTTCCATAAGTCACTAAGAAGTGTTAAGGTGGTGCAAAAAGATGACTACAAAAAAAAAGAAAAGAAAAACAAATGGACAGAGAAAAGAATGAGGGGACTACATAACTACCCAGTTTAACAAGTATTTACATTAACAATTAATTATCTTCATGATCAAGGGGCTCAAGCTAAAGACAGATGCCTGACGCAAGAAAAAAAAAAACAGGTATGTGAACAACAGCAATAACACTGCTTTATGATACATAACATTTATTAATTCAGCATGTTGGAGGGAGTGTATGCAAAGTGAACAAAGACTATGGTAAAACATATATGGGGTAGAAAAAAACTGGGCCTTACAAATGACCTCTGATTGGTGTTGCTATGTGAAGTGAAAACTTCATTTGGTTACATTGTTTACTTTTCCCTGGTGCACCCATGTGAACATGCACACAAATACAAATAAGAGGCACATTAAATCAAAATGTAAGAGTTTAGGGAACGAGTGAAAAAGGACCAGAGTTGTCACTCACAAATAAGGCTAATAAGGCTAAACATATATGGAGGAAGGAATAAAGGAATAAAAACCCCTAAGATTATTTCTTTTTTTCATATGAAAGTAAACCTCACTCAGTGGCAGCAGATTCCACACTGCCATGAGAATGGGACATTTAATAGACATTTAATTAATGATGTCATTGTTTTGACATTGGAAGTGCATGCCAGCAAACAAGATAAACAAGGTCTAGCGTTGGGAAGAGTGCTATCAGAATACTAAAGGAAACAGAAAGCTGGGAGATCACATTCAAAGCACTTTGAATCTTAACCCTGGGTGCTTAGATGACTCCATTCAAACGTCCATACGATGAGAGAATATGTGATTCACAAGCACTCATGTGTAAAGGTCATATGCATGTATGTTACACCAAATAGCAGGCAGATATGCTGCAATGTTGTGAATGGATTCTCTCAGTAGCGAACGAGTTTCACTACAGCGTCACACCAGCGTGGTGGACATAGCGGTGTGTGTTTACACGTGCCGACGACAATTAGACAGACAGAAAGGTGTACACTATATATACATATACAAGCGCACATTTTACACATAATTTACATATGGAGAGAGAGAAAGAGAAAGAGAAAGAAGTCATGAAAGCCTAAGACAAAAAGACAACATTACACCTAAGACACAAGGCGACAACAAAAGAACAACTCATTCATGGGTGCATGAGCCAACTTGCTTACCCACATTTGTGCTTCCCTCCTTTCACACAGACACAGAAAGAAAAACACGTTAGCATGGAGGCAAGAATTAGAGCAGGGCCAACTGGCTTACCCTGAAAGTTCAAGTTGAGTGCCACTACAAATTACAAGTTGACAGCTTTAACTGTCCCTGGTATGTGTTTCTTGCAATGTACATGCATGTTGGAGTTTGCTGTTGAAAGTGCCTCCAGACATCTGTTCTGGATAAGATATTTACGTGTCTCCACTATCTCTTCATTTAAAAAAAAGAACCCTCAAAAAAAAAGTATTCAGATTGGTTTAGCGTAAGGATGGCGAGCATCTTTGTCTCTAAAGGTTGGAAGAAAAAAAACAAAAAAAAAACTATAAATGTGTTTTGTATTATTTGTAGTGTATATTACTATTCTCACTCTGTGTGTTCTTTACCTTTTATACACCGTTAGGGCTTGGCTTAATAGTTTTCCATGGCACAATTCTAAAATCCCCTAACGGTATATAATATCCCTTCAAACCTCCTGAAAAACAAATGCCCCAACAATGTTCCTTATGGTAGGATCATCTGCCCCATATCTAGCAGATGCCCCCATATTTGGGGAAGGAGAGTGATAGAGGCTGTGTAAAACGAGAGGGCACCTAATTGGTTCATAACCTGTAATTGTGGAGAAGTAATTGGAGTGGACTCACAGATGCCAGGTGCACACTATGGAGGTGGGGCAGTGGTTTGCCCTTTGACTGTGAGTGTGTGTGTGCGCGCGTTTGTGTACGTGTTCATGCATGTCACGGGGTTAGCAAAGATTGGAGGTAGGGGATGGGGGAGGGGAGGGGGCGCTTCTGCAGCAAGGGTCCCCAAAGAATATGCGTTAGGTGTGGCGTGTGCCTATTAGGTCCTTAAAACCACATGAAAGTCCATGAGCTGAAACTTGAAACAACACAACCACACCCATGGCAAACAGGCACACATATAAAAGTACACATAGCCAAACAATGTATACATACATAGTATATCACGGCTTCATGTCCGCCGGCAATGGTTTTTTTTAGTCCGCTGTTGACTCTAAGAAACCTGCAGCTCAACATTTTCTCATGGTTTGCATGGTGGGTCAATGGGATCAATGTGCTCATGGTCCACCTAGCCAATAATACACCTCTACCAATCAATGTAATGGGGGCTGAGTGTTAATTGGGACAAACTAAGAGGAGGGTGGGTGATGGAGCACATGGTGCTTTTTGCAGAAGCATCAAAAATGCTGAGCAGGGTCATGTAGAAAGCTGCTTAATGTCGACAGCATGGTTGTTTAATTGATTGCTTAAGAACAATTTTTGTATAACAAATAGAAACAGTTAGTGTGCGTTCAAGTGCTGCGCAGTAAAGAAAAGGAGGTAGCTGAGGGAACATCTGTTTTTCTCTTGCCTATCACCTTATGATTATCAGTAATTAGCCAAGCCCTGTAGTTGTGTAGGTGAGGTCATACATTCCTGTTTTTGGGTAGAAACAGGTCCCATTCAACTATACTATAAACAGCAATGACTAGAAACAAGGTGGCAACCTTGTTTCTAGTCATTGCTGTTTATAGTCTCTTCTTTAACATTTACATTCTAGAAGAGAACCTCGCAAAAAAATCACTTTCTCTACTTCAAGGTTGCATTTTAAACTGCAGTTACTTTGAATAGATAAAAAGGAAAACCTAAAACAGACCTGAACTTGGGATGGGAATAAAATTAGTAAAAGTTGAATATTGTATGCGTTATCCACTTTTCGTGAATGTTCAAATAAAAAAAGCAAATAATCCAAAATATGGATTTGAGCTCAGTTGCGAGAAGACACTTGCTCCAAAGAAAAGTGCCCTTCTCATCCTGTTCTAAAAAAGAACTACAGTATCCTCTTCAAGCAGAAAGCAGATCATCTTCTCTTCACTCAACATCCATGCCGCAAACTTACTGGGGTGAAAACCAAGAGGGTGAAGATGACAATGAAAACAAATCTGCATTGTAAAGTGGGAAGCTGTTTTTGCAGTTCATAGGTAGAGCAGCTTAGAAGTGGTACATCATACATTGTTAAAAATAAGACTGGCATATTCAAACATTTAAGCATGCTTTTGGCACCAGGTGTCTTTTGATGGAAATCATGAGAAACTTCCAATTAAACAAAAGCAGCGAGATGGGGGGGTAAGAGAGGCGTTACAGAGTCAAATGTTTATCCAGCTTGTTTAGTTACCCAGGCTGTTTATTTCTGATGGGAAGCTCACAACTAAAAAAAGTATATGTAGAGCAATGGAAAAACCTGCCCGACAGATATTCTGTCTGTCAGCTAAATGGAAGTAGGAAGTGATGGTAAGGGAAACATCCTCAACCAGTACAAACTGTTTCCTCTGTGTTGCCTGTTGTCTCGAGGTTAGTCAATGTAGCATCCCAGAATACGGCTGCGCCACACAAACAGCTCAGAAGTTTCACTTATTACAGGAAAGTGTCTCACACCTACAATCAAAAATAGATTGCTTTCTTTTTACCTTAGCTGACATCAGTAAGAAACTGCTACCACTTGCACTGTAACAGTATAAATTCATGTATCAGTCGATCTTCTTCACCATGAACAACATGAGCCACTTATCCGAGCTATTTGCTAGAAGTGAGGACATCTAATAGAGATATATTGATTTTCCACCATTTTGGTGTAATTTGGTGAAGATTAATTAACATCTCGCCCTGCTCTGCTCAGCTTGCTGACACAATGAACAGGGATGGGTCACAGGAAGGTCTAAAGTCAGGACCCAATCGGTCCAAAAACAAGGTGGCCTGCACAAGACCCTCGTCCACCCCCAGCCTCTAAATTACCTAGGCTGACACTGATGGGGAGGAGTCAGGAGCCCACTTTAGGTCCATACTCAGGCCAGTGGTTGAACAGGTCAAGACCTCCCCATTAGGGAGCAGGTCAAAGCCACATAACTCTTTAGCTAAGGTGAGGGTCACTGCGATGGTCTGTCCGAGTTGGGGTCAACCAGAGGTCTCTGACCACTGAGGTTCACGGCAATACAATAAAAGTAATCAATCTGGCCGCTGGACCCTGGTCAATAATATACTCCCAGGCTGCGGAGGGTCACCACCTGTTCCCTGGCCTCTCCTTGGACTGTCCTGGACCTCCTGAAGTGCCTAGATCTTGGATTTCACTGTCCTGGAGGAAAAGTGGAAGTCTGATGCGGAGAATAATTAAAGTCCAGATATAGTTAAACACTATAGTATAAAACCATCACAAATGCTATGTACAAGCTATCAGTAGACAGCAACTGGATTAGTTCAGTTGTAATTATTTTACTGTGGGTTCATGCAGTAAAGTCAGCTGTCAGTTAAAATCCGTTTGGTAACAAAAGTGGATCTTCTTCGTCTATAGGTGACACTTTACATCAGACCAACAAATATCTAGTCATTTCTTTGCATGAATAACTGTCCTATGTGTAGACTTTTCAGGATGCCTCTAGTAAAGAATAAAATGTCCTTTACTAGAGTCCAGCCTAAACAGAGACAGAGCTAGGGTATGAAATTGACACGGCTCACCGACATGAGCTGTATCCTTTAAAAAAAAAAAAAAAATGCAGACATGCCTTTTTTTATATTGTACTCCTATTGCACTGACAAAAAAACCCTCCTCACACTGTATAGTGACCAGCCAGAATGCATTTTACTTAATACTGCTAATCTTACTTTGTTTCAGTGTCTTGTGACAAACATTGCCAGCACTGCTCTCTTTCTCTGTTCTTCCCTCTTTGGCCTCTCACGCTTGCCATGAATGGAGACAGACAGCATCCTTGGCTCCTGCCAGGATGAGGCAGCAGTTAATTCTTGGCTGCCCTCCCTCTTTGCTTAAAGGCAGGTATAGTGTTTCCAACAGCTCCAGCTGGCTTGATACAATGGAGATCTCAGTGCAAAGGCAGAGTTCCAAGCAGGTGAACTAACCTCTCCTCCTTTGCCTTATAGCCCTTATCAGCCATATCAACAGTGGTGCCACTACACCTCCACCAGAGCTGACCCATTCTTTCTCAAGTTCCAGTCCCCCTAACCCTTAAGTCTCACACCATTGCCAGGCTGTCTGCCCTTTCTCATAGAGAAATATAAAACTACAGTAACATTTGAAACACAGCTTAACAGGAAGATGAAAAGGTCCTGGTTCACAGTCAAACACCACTATTCATCAAATGCAGTAGATTAAAAATGTAATAAAAGAATTTAAAAAGTTTGTGTTTGAACACATACATGTTTTTAACATGAGACGGATATTTGGACTCATTTCTTATCTCCATCTCATTCCTCCTTTCCTTTCCCCCCTCTGCTCTTTCCTGCCAACAACATGACATCTCATTAGGCAGTATAATCAGCATCCTATTTGCATACATCTGCTTTATTTTATTGATTGCCTCTCATTCGTTAAGATTCAGGGCATATAATTAATGACCAACCCCCTGGTGCCACACCCTGGGGACAGCTAATTCCACTGCATACCAAGGGGATTTCAGCAGAGGGCACAAGTGGGCTTGTCACAACGGGCACCGGGCCAGTCCTGGTCCCCTCCCTGCCTCCGGCTGTCCTTGGTCCCAGCCAGCTCCTCTAACAAGGAGAGCCCTTCCTGGGCTGCGTTAACTAAAAGGACAATTATCTTGAGAACAATGATGCTTTTCACAGGGGCTGTGTTGTCATTAATGCAGTGGATCTGGTTACAGCAGCCAGCTTAAGCTAATTAACGAATGCTATCTGTGGACTCTCATTGCTTCTTAATTAAGTAAGATTCATTTCAAAATGGGGACAGTCACTTTTTGAAAGGAGAGCTTTGCCTTTGACTTTTGTTTGAATTAATTTACTTGGTGAGGTTTGCTTCGCATGTCTAAACAACTGCCACTTAGCTGCGCCACACTTAACAAACACATGCTCAGTAGTGATCTAATACTCACGACTGACTTCAACGTAAATACGAACACAGGCTCAGATTGAGAAAGAAAACAACAGCTTTGCATACGGGCAGTAACACCAGAAGCAACCTTGCTCTTCCAGTTTATCTGTGGCCACAAAATGATTTGTTCTGAAAAGCTCCAGTCACTACCAGCCTCGTGCTTCCTTTGTCAAAAACACTCTCTAGACCCTGATGTTTTAACATCCGTCTCCACCATTAAAAACATATTCTGATTAGAAATTGCTGACTGACTGACACGCTGAATACTGTGGGAACAGTTGCTTTCCAAAAAGACAGCTGAGTCTGTTTTTTCTTTTTTTCCAAGGAGCCTGCTGACCTTTTACACAGGAGAGGACTGTTAGTCACCAGTCACTCAGCACTGACTGACAACATGGGGAAAACTGAATGAGAGATATAAGTGTGTGTGTGTGGGCATGCACATGTTGGGAGAGAGAGAGAGAGAGAAAAAAGCAGAAAGAGAGGGAGGGAGAAACAAAAGGAGAGAGAGAGAGAGAGAGAGAGAGAGAGAGAGAGAGAGAGAGAGAGAGAGAGAGAGAGAGAGAGGGTCAGGAAGTTCAGGCTGTGTAAGATCCCGCAGAAATCTCCACATCCCGGGCTGCTGCTCTCTAAAGATGGACAAACACACGTGGAGGTTATGATGACACATAACCCAATTCATAGCCCTTCCATATCCTTCAAATGACACATATTTACTGCTGTCTCAGGACTCCACGAAAATAGCACTGACTCAGATGGCAGGCAGTTAGTAAACCAATCGTATGCAAACTACTGCTCTAAAATGCCGGCTTCTAAGGTCGTGTATTTTCTGTATCTAAAGGGTGTGTGGTGGTTCAGCAGGAGCGAATCAGATGTGTAAACATAGACACACATGAGTGCAGGGATCTGGTTTGGCAACTATATATGTCCTTACTTGCTGGGTATTGTGAAGGAGGTTACAGCTGTTGATTGTGATTAAAATGTAAACATAGGCCGAGTTCAGAGAAAGGGCGAGTATGTGAGTTTGAAGCTTGATCAACTCTCACAGTTCTCCACGCCCTCGAAAATTCTCTTATTCTTCACTTAGCCAGCATGGCTGGGCAGTGTGAGAAAGACATCAAGCACATAGTGGAAAATAAAGACAATGATCTTACTTCAGTTCTATGTTCAGGAAAGGAAAAAATGGAAGCGCAAGTCTACCTAACTAGGGGGAAAAAAGGTCTGAAAAAATTAAGGAGCTCATCTACAATGATCTCTTAAACTATCAACTAAAAGTGAGGAATTATCTCCATGTGGTGCCCATTTCTGGGGTCCCCCTGACCCCATTCTGAGTGCTCTTTCTTCCATTTACCCTGCTTTTAGCCTCTCAATGTGAAAAATGTACTGTTTTAAGTAATCCTTGTTTGTACTGACCATAATTGATTGGGTAATCCTGGTTTAACATGCACTAAAGCCAGTGCTTAAGAAACTATTAGGAGGGCTAGCAGCTTAAAGAGGCAGGATCTATCTATGGCTGACTGCTAGATCTCTTTTTGTGCCTAGATGTTGGATGCATTTGATGATTCCTTTCCGTAGTTACCCTATCTACTAGTCCTATCTTCCCCACATATATCTATCTGTCTGTCTTATTGTGTTTAGTGATACAGTAGTAAATTCACATGCCAATGTATTGGCAAGACAGTGCTTGGCTTATCCTCTGAACTTGACAAGTAAATCTCCTGGCATTCTTCCATCAACCTAGTGACACAGTTCCTGCGGTGTTTAGGCCAGCTTCACCTAGAGCCACAACCCATCTCCGCAGATGCAATGCCAAAAGTCCCTGTCAACTCGACATGACACACGCCACGCTGCACAGTCATCACTGTGACAACCCTGTCATAATCAACACAAATCTCTCAGCGTCAGCATGAGGAGTAAAGGTATTATGGAGGTGGAGGGAAGGGAGAGAGAGGAGGTAGAAGGAAAGGCAGTAACACTAAGTACAGGTCATGATACAGTCTCAGCGGCTCTGGGATCAAGCAGCAAGTGTGAATGTGGTTGTGCACCCAGGACAGTCAGACAAGGGGAAGGCTAATTCCTGCTCCTCCTTCTGCCCTGGCTGCTGTGGTTTGAACATGACGCATTAGGAGATGGGGAGGTCTTTCTCTCTCTCTCACACACACATGCATACATACATATACACACTGAGAGGAAAGAAGAGAAGGAGAATAATCCCTACCAAGACCTCTGCCCTAATGGGGCCCACTACTGTAATTACAAGGCACAGATTTCAGATCAGGCACTTAAGTAGCCAGCTAAGAGTGCCCAGAAAACAAAAAGCTCTGTAATTATCGTCTGTCTCCTCTCTCCCCAGTGTAACTTCAGTTACCTGTCATGCTGCTGTTTTGTCAGGACTTCGTTGTTTCCTGGATTCTCCCTAATCCATGGCTGGAAGCAGCCCTGGCAGTGCGCCTGTCTGTTCAAGATGCACATTTCAGCTCGCGGGGGCGAGTGACGACATGGCACACAAAGATAGCAGAAACCTGAGTCCTCGCAGCCCCACAAGCACATGAATGCATTTTTTTTTTTAACAAGAGAAGGGAGGAAAAGAAGGAGGGGGAGTGTTCAGTTTGCGCTAGACAAAAGATCCATTGTGCAGTGAAACTTTATATACATATTAGAAACTCGAAACCCAGAGCCTCTGCAAGCAGGATTCTTGTAACTGTGAACAAGATAACATTACCTACCATTCTTTCCTTCTGTCCACAGAAAAAGAGAAAAGCTTTCAATTCTACTTTTTTTTTTTTTCCAGGATCTTATTCTTTATCTCAGATTTTTTTAGGGTCATCTAATATCACCGATAAGAGCGCTGTGGTCTCCCGGCTGTTTTGTGGCCCATTAAGTAACACATTCCCCAGTTGGAGCAGAGCAGGGGGCACAACTTGTCGACAGAGATTTGCACTCAACATTCTCTTAGCTTGCAGCAACCATCTGCTTACCCTTTCAGGTGTTTCAGCAGGAATGCTATGCCCATTCCTTTACTTACTGCTATACTTCACCTGCTTCAGGCTGGAATGTATTATACATGTACTTCCTCTGCTTTACAAATACTACTCATCTGTTTTCCTAACAAGATTAACACATATGTTTTTATCATACTCCACAGGAAACACTGTCTTATAGTACCTGTAGCATTCAAGGGAATATTAAAAAAAAAAAAATCATGCAACTGGAAATTGAAATAACTGCATGCATAGTGCTAATGCATTCACTATGAGCCATACATAACACATCATTAGATTGAGGTGGTCTATCTGTGCAAGACGTTGTTTTTTATTATTTTTAAAAAAAAAGGAGAAACCTGCAGTGATTATCAGAAACTAAAGGGAGTTCAGTTCGGTTTAAGAAAGTCTGTGTCCAAAGACCTAGGAAAAGTTCCCAACATAGTGACATCATCAACTTCAGACATGTAATTAACCTATTGCCGCCATGCAGTTAGGGGCAAGACTGGACAACCAGTTTAGTAATAACAACCCTTACAACGTATAATTATTTTTTTCCCAAAAGGACAAACACTGAGATGCACACCAAAAGGACGAGCTGCCAAGGAAAAAAAAGAAAAAAACCTTATAAACACACACACGCCAGCATTGAAGAAAAGGTGAGTAGTAACTAATATGCAACACTGGTGACATACAATTATCACAACAACTAGCTTTAAATATTGTTTAGGTTAAAGCACTGTGAGTGTGGTTTACTGCACAGGAACGCTGCTGCGTAATTAAAACAAGCATGGCACTTTTTTTGGTGTTTTGAACATGGGTTAATGTTTACTTCTGAATGCACTACATAGTGATTTGATTATTGACTTACACTTCAAGCTGTGTTTTAAGCAAATTAGAAGTGCAAATATGCCTTATGCAACTTTACTGAACTGCCCTTTGATATTCATTTGCTCATTTCTTTATGCTGTCTCTTCCCCAAGTAAGTAACAAGCTTTACTGGGATTTAGGAAGCATCTATTGAAACCACATTAACCCAGCAAAAGGTTAGTCATCCCCACAGGGTACCTTGGCACTCTGAAGAATGAACTAAATTTAAAAGTTACTTACTGTAGGATCTCTTAGGGGATTATGTTAAGGTATGAAAACCATCTGTCCAGGTACATTTAAAAAAATCAAAAAAAAATCAAAAAAAAAAAAATCACAAAACCCTTTACTCTGTAACAAGAGACAACAAACATGGGAGAGGGGTGACTAATCCTGATGCTTTCCATTTTAGTTCTGGCTCAGTCTTTATTTCATAAAGACATTCTGGGAGTGTTTGGATAAACGACAGCTTCCATTTTTACAAGTTCTATTAATATGAGCTTGAGGTGGATGATTCATTGTGAACCAGACCTGGATTTTGTCAGCCTTACTTGTTCCATGAATACAAGCCTTAACTTTTTCCATTAATATTTATCCAATTAACAACTATGACCAGTACACATTTATCTGTTCACAAACTTTACTTTGGCCCAGTGAACTTCTCTGTTCCCGACTCCTTTTGAGTTTACTAATTATAAGTGCCAGGAAAAAGAAATATAAAAGCACAGTGTTGAACAAAGAGCTAAACACAAGCGTACCATTTGGGGGCCTCAACGGATTTGCATGAAGCCAGATTAGGTGATTTCCAGTCAAATGATGTAACTGGCACCTAAAGCGAGGAAGTGTGGGTGATCCTTTGTTACCGCTCTCCAACATGAAAACATCATATCAAAGAATTAATCCCATACAGGTATGGGGGAGTGCAAATAGGCTGGGATAGGGTGGGTTTTGTCTCGGCTGAGCTTAAGTAAGAATCAAGTCTAGTTTGCTGTGGCTAACTTACACACAGGGAGCCGTAAGAGTAAAGAGGGCTCTAAGTTAGTTTTAATAGGCACGTTATTTCTACCCCTAACACCCGCACAGGCCCCACTTTGAGCCATTGGCTGTTTGAAGTTGGCAACAGCTGTAGTGTTCCAGCCTTTATTTAGAGGTCAGCACACTGACTTCACTTAAAAGGAGAGTGGGACTAAAGGAGGGAGAGAGAGAGAGAGAGAGAGAGAGAGAGAGAGAGAGAGAGAGAGAGAGAGAGAGAGAGAGAGAGAGAGAGAGAGAGAAGAAAAGGCAGTGGGAGGAGAAATAAAGAACAGAGAGAGAGTAAGAGGTGAAAGAATGAGTTAAAAAAAGAAAGAGTTACTAGTGTGGCAAGGGATTAGCTGAGGGAGAGGTTAAAAGTTTGTGGAGTTGCATCTGGCCTCCTGCCTGCTCTGTTGTTTATTGCCGCCGGCGTGAAGATCTGGTGCCAACATTAACCACACCTGAACCACTCCACAGCATACACACACACACACACTGGGACAAAACAGGAAGAGGCATGCACACAGCCTGCACTTTACTCCAATACTTTGGCAAGACATTACAGTGTACCAGCTTTTTCTCCTTTATATATGCCAAAGTGTGTGTGTCTCGGTGTGCGTGCATGTGTGCATGAATGCACGCGTGCACGTGTCTGTGAACTGCACTCACAGATGCCAAGTCATGACTTCTCATTTGTTAATCCCCTGTTGCTTCTATTACCCCTCGTCTATCCCTTTCCATCTTTGTGCTCTGTCACTCTGGATGACTGCCTGGCTGCAAAGCCCTAGCGTGCCTCAGCCAAATCTTTCTAACTTAGTTGTTGAAAGTCTGGTTTGACAACAGTCCCCGGTCCGCTCAAACCCCCACAAGATGTTCAGTGAACATAAGACAGATGGATGTTCTCATGCTCCTTGTAAGAGTATTATGTGCCATCAGTGAGTAACACAACACTGACCGGACCACAGAAATACACAGGGCCACTGTGGGCAGAAATCACACAAAGAAGAATGCAAGGATGCCACCCACCACAGACCAATAAGACAGACCCTTCTCTGTTCAGCTTCTCTCTTTCACTGGAATTCCCCCTTAATATTGCGCCAGCTTATATGGTGTAACACGTGCACGAATAAGTACGTAAACGGAAATATACAAAATTATGGGGGCCCACGAGGGCAGGGAAAAGGGAACGAGTTTTGACAAAGATGGTTTGAAAACACTCTGGGGGTTAAGGGCAGGGTACTCCTTTTGCCCCAGGCCATATAGACAAGCACAGCAGCCAATTAGTACAAGATACCAGCCCTACCACCCTTCGTCCCTCAAGGCCCCCCCCCCCGTGCTCAGCTTTGCCCTGGTCGTCTGAGCTTGGTATGGTCAAGGCTGGAATGCTGAAGCAGTCATATTCACATGTACATCAAACAAGATTAAGTACAAGCCCTCTGGATTTACATGAGTCTGTGAACCTTCACATCTCGGGCTAGCTTCTCAAAAGCACTTGGCTTCCTCCTGCCACAAAAGTATCCAAGTTCATTTTGGCCTGACACAGGCCCCTCCTTTGCTTGTGGAAGTAATACCAGATTACAGAGCAACTGTTGTTAAATGATGATATGATGTGTTTTTCTTGTTCTTTTTTTCCCCTCTCTGTGTTTGTACAGCTGTTCTTCAACAGCGGGTCATCACACTGGTTTGCTCTTGTATGGCTTACTTTGTGCAAAACTGACATATCATTTCAGTTTGATATACATGAAATACATGCACAGATTTGGGTGTGTGTGTGAGTGTGTGTGTGGGGGGCTTTTGTGATATAAACAAGGGTATTTAATCACTGTGTATCCCAGCAAAAGGCTGACTTCATTCCTTCCTTTTCCTCCGTCTCCCAGCTAAGCCTCAGCTGTGCATGATTTGGCCAACTCTTCCGAAATAGTACTGTGAGGGTTAACTTTTCCGTCTGTGACTCAGGTACATGGGACGTGTCCTAACAGGCGACTCACAACTCGAGCACCTCGTACCGCATAGCCCACAAAAAAAGGTTATTTTCACCAGAGCAAGAAGGTCTAAGAAAACAAAATGAGAAGAGGAAAGACGAACACATGTCATTTACGACATTCTTTTCTTCGTCAAATCAAAGAAGGCATGAATAAAAGATACACTCATCAAAACACCCATTCATAAAACACACCACCTTTAGGTGTTTGTGGTGAAGAGACTAGGGAAGACAGAATTCCATGGGGAGTTTAATGGGCAGAGCCAATTAGAATATGCAGGGATACATAGACTATATATACATACCCTCTCTACATACCTCTCTCTTCCCCCGTCTCCACATACACACGCTCACACGCACGCACACACACACGGCCCAGCAGGTTGGAAGCTCTCCCAGGGCCCAGATGCTCTCTGTCAACACCAAGATTCCAGAGAGGAAGCAGGGCTTTACAGCAGCAAGCTGTACACACAGCCAGGACCTGCAAAGACCAGGAGCCAGGAGAGGACAACCTGCTCCATATAAACACAGACCTCCCTGTCTTCTGTCTGAGCCACTGGTTTTGCTTCCTCACTTGCAGAGCTCCTCTTGCTGGCTGGACCCCCTCTCTCTGCCTGCCACCATCAAGAGGTAAATAGCTATTGGCTGCTCAATAAGTGGCTTCAGTGCGTTGGAGTGAGGGGCCTTTTTTCCTCCACACTCTCCCAGCCTTGACAAGCATGTATTGACAGAGTAGTTACACACTAACCCATTGGGGGAAATCCTCTACATTGTGCCCCAGGCAGCTGATAAATGGAACTCATACAGTACCTGTAAGCATGATCTCCTACACACGGACACACAAAGTGCATCTATGCATACAAACAGCGCACTACTAGAACTCTAATACTAATTAAGGAGAATAGGGGGCTTTATAGGGGCTTTATGACACACATTACAATGGACGAATAAATGCGTGTAAGGATAAAGAGAAGAAGAAAGGGGGCCTACAAATAATTATATAGTGTCTAAATCTTCATAAGCTGTGACACAAGAACTTAAGTTCATGAACCTTTGGTGCCTCAGAAGGTCGCAGACTACCAGATTACCAGAGTTCTACAATTTGGAAACTCTTAAATAAAAAATCATTTTAACTGGTAATCAAGGACCTAGGAAGTACTTTTATGACCAAAATACAGAAATAAGACTTGATGTAAGTGAACAACACACCCAAGATTGAAAAGTCTCTGACATGACTTTCTCTCACATTTCAGCACAGACAACAGGCAACTTTTGCCTGAGCTTGTGCTTATCAAACAAACCAATTCTCAGTCTAACTACAACCACACTCACCTTCTCTCTTTGCCCTCCTAACCATATGCGCTAAATGTCATATGTGCCACAGCAAACCAGGAAAGGATTCAGTGACAGGGTAGAAAAGGAGGAGTCAGCACTTGTTCACCCCCAACATTGGGGCAGAGCAGTCTCATGTCATCCTCTCTCTCTCCCCTCCACCCCCCACGTCCGATCCGCTGCTGATAAATAGCTAGGGGTGCAGCAGTTGCTTTCACTTTGTGATATGATGTCAGTAACCTTCATTGATCTGCAGCCAGCCAGGCAGGCCTTATCACTGCTTCTCCCTTGTGATATACTGTGATCCAGGGCCCTGACTGCTTTTTAATACACTGCACTTTAGGTAACAGTGTCCCAGGCTAACCACCCTTGCTGCTAACACCTGAGGCAATATTTTACGGCGCTGCTGTGATGGCCAGTGAGATTACTGAGAAACTAACTCTGGGGAAAGTCTGTCAGAGAAATGATAATGTTGAAAAAAGTGGGACGCTGGAATGACACATTAGGAATTCTGCACGCTGATCAAATGTTGTGGCACGTCTTCACCTCCGAGCGAGCTGCATGGAGAAGAGCGGCAGTCGAAAATTCCAGGAACTGTGCATCATAAGAACTCTTGCCACTTTTCAGAACCCTTTCAATCCTGTGGCTTTGTCTGATGCTCTACCTGCGCTGTATTTTTAAGTCTAATCAAGCACCTGTGACAGAACATAGAGCCTCTTGTTGACAGAGCACAATGCTCTTCTCAGGGGTGAATTTAGTGCTGACAGCCACTTCCTCTCTCCAGATTTATATGAGCACTCAAGCTTAGACAACACCTGAGGTGATTGTTGAAAGTTGTACCCTTATCATGAGAAGCCTTACACAAATAAAATTAAGAAATAATTGTCAAAAGCATATAACTCTAAAGGTAAGCATTTAGCATGAGTGGGCAAACACTTTGGACTACTACTTCCATTACTACTCCTGAATGTGGCAGTTAAGAGAATTTTTAAAAACATATATATTCACAAAGCAAAGTCATATTTAAGTTTAACTATATAACCTATTATATACACAGAGGCTTACTCCAGCTAACCACCACCCCCATGTACATGGGTTGAAGAAGGCTGCAGATAAAGGAGACTGGACGACTAGCAGGAGAATTATCCCAACTATTGATTTTAGCTGTTGGGTATTACAGAAGGAAACAGTGGGTTTATCAGGCCAGGATCCCTCTGCACTTTCACTAACTAAACGAGTATTTTCCGGGCTTATCAGGCAAAAAGCCTATTACTGATGGTCTCAGCCTCCCCCACAACTAGACAAAGAGGAAGGGTGACCACCATTATGCACCTACTGGATGGGTTTAGTTACATGGCACTTTTGGAGACCTCTAACACTTATCCAGCACTTTGCAAACCCAAAATGATGTCCATATTACCACTGCATAATACTCCTTAGGGGTATTGCACATTGTATTATATTTATGTATATTTACGGTTATTTACTAATGGACTTATGCCCTCCTCAACTATCTGCTCTCCATCTTTCTCTTTCACTGTCTGTCTCTCTGGGTCAATGTCATTTCTGTGGGTTCTACATATGACGACTATAACCAGAGATAATGGGAAGTGCTATAATCCCTGAGAGGAGCCTAATACCAGCCTTAATCACAAGGGGAAAAAAGTATATGTTTTAATTACAGACTAAAAGATCTAGAAAGATACCTGTGAGGTACCGATCCCAGGATCCTCAGTGAGCATGTCTTATCTGTGAAACCTGAGGAAAACCTTGCATGTATGCACTTTGCTCTGTATTAGCCAGCATGAATTAGAAGTACTCGCTATTTTAAGATGAAATTATACTCAGAGACATTTTGACTGTATACCCATTTCCCATTGTTAATAATGAACAAGAGTAGAGACTGAGAAAATTTCCCTCAGCAATTATCGCAGAAATCCATAGACTGATCAATGTGCAATCCCAAGGATTGTCTTAATACATATAAAATATAGACAACACCACGTGTGCGTATGAATGTGCATGAATTTATTGTAGCGTAAAATGACCTCAACAAGATGAGAATATTATTGAAGAAATAAAAGCTGGGTGTAATGATTTACATATTTCATCACAGGCAGCAATGAAAGTGAGTGATTAAACACAGAGCATGAGAGGAAGGGAGGCGGTGTTGAGAAGAGCGAACAAGATAAACTGCTAAACAGAACAAAATGATAAAGAAATAAAACTACTTCCCAAGTGCATAATGGCACAGTAGGACATGCTGGATAAATATGTCCACCGTACGCTTTAGAGTCTGCTAGCCCAAGCCAGTCTTAGTTCTAATTAAAGACTTCAAGAATAGCACTTATCCATTATGTCAACACAAATGTGCACATGTTCTATTCTACAAGACAAGAGCAAGCATAGAAGTGGAGGTGGGTGGCACTAGCAGTGAAAGACGACAGAGAATTGTGACCAGACGTGGCACCCACGAAGGGGCAATGCTCGTCTGCCCAACGGCCTGCCTTTATGTCTCCAAGTCAGCCCTGTAATTTGCTTGGAGCGGAGATAAATCTTATCTCGGAGACCTGATTAAGTTTTTAATTTACACTCCAATCAATAGCCCAGGTCTATTGGCAATGTGTCTAAAACTCTATTTACCAAAGGATTCCCTGCTATCAATTGATCAAGGACCCGGCAGCCATAAATTATGGGAACATGTGTGCATGAGAGAGGGAGAGACAGAAAGTAAGCGTGCCAAAGTAGTCTGTGAGTGAGAAATTTAAAGAGCTAGGTCATATTTGACCAATTGTAGGATAGGATAAAGATAGAAGCTGTAACCTCACCTGAGAACCAATCAAACTCACTTAGAACTCAGCTTAATATGCTTTGACAACATTGGGCTTAATGTGCTGAGGAGTGGATTGTAAATGAGCAGCAATGCTAAAGCGAAAAACCCAGCTCACCTACTCTCACACGACCTTCCAAAAAGCCGTGCCCAGAGTGATCATATCAAAGGCCTGAAAAAGTAAGACCTCCCACTTCCGACCCTTTCTGCATGAGTGCCGTTATCTGTTTACAGTGCCTCCTTTCCCAAAGGAACTTTAAAAAGTAATCTGCTGGAGACTAGGTTCCCTGTTTTTTATTTTTGGGTGCTGGGATATTTGTTGAGGATTTTAATGACGGAAAGATTTGTCATGCTGAAGCGATGAATAATCAGATGTGTAAACATCCAGTTAATCATAACTCTCCTCATTTGATTTTTGAGTCACGTTTTGTAAGAAGGCAATGGTAGTACCATTCTAGCTCACAGCTAAAGGGCACAGATACAGTTTAGACTCCTCTCTGCTGTTCCCATGCAGAGGAAGTAAAGGGGAGGGAAAGGAGGGCAGCGTTATCACCGTGGAGAAAGTGTCGTCATGGCGGTTCTGCTCTGACCCTGCTGACTTGCCGATTCCTTAACATGAGATCATTTTGGACAGCTGACCTCAATATCACTGTACTCTGATGAAACAGATCCAGTGGAGCTCCTCATTCTGTTCACCCTGCCTACGAAACATAAGTGGGACACAGTTCATTTTCAGTTTTATTCCTGCGCCACAATTAACAGGAATTACCGGAATTAACATAAACACAGCGAACAGTCCATTTTCCTCCCTCCTCATCATTTTCAGTGAGACATAAAAAAAACACAAGTAGGCAAACTGGGCTTGCCACAATAAGACTTTCTTAAAAACACTCCGGCTTCATTTTGTATTTGGCTCAAGTTTCACACTCTCACACTTCTGCCATTTGACAAAGCAGATTTATTGTTTAAAAAAATAAAATAAAATAAAAAACGAGCGCGAAACCATTTTCCAGGTTTGTCAACAGGTTGGCCAGTGGAGCGCCGCATGGTTTTCGTGTTTTTAAAATGACAACATACAATAATAAGGCAGAAAAATATTGTTGTAACAAATGTTTGGGCGGATGTTCTGTACTACTTTGTCATTAGTGGAGAAGCTGTCTGGTAAAATCAGGCATAAACATGTGTCAGAATTACTCGTAATTATAGTTGAAAAACTTCCGCATGGGAGCATGAATCACCTCTGCAGCTGGCTTTCATGGAAGAAAGAAACACAGTACCCTGCTATCCTCACCTTCACAACTGCAGCGGGGGGGAGGGGAGCAGAACATGGGAGACATGCAGACTAAAGAAGACAGACGGGCTCATACCAAGTCAGAGAGCCCAGTTTGCTGGTCCTCTGCTGGATTATCTAAAGAGCCACCGACGGATATGTGTAATCAGCCCCATCCCCATGTTTTTCTCTCTCACTCTCTGCCTCTCTGGCTAATGTCTCCGCCTGATTCGATTGAGGCAATTAGGCAGTAATCTATAGAGCTAGGGAGTGATGGAAACATTTCCCACTGTCCTCCTCATGTTTCTCCGAGCTGCTATAATTAGCTAACTTTGTTTCTCATTAAACATCAGAGCAGTATTTACATACCCAGATCCAATTTGGCTCTGTAGAGCCCATTCCTTTTAAACCATCTTGAAACCCTGAAACATGCCCGTAAACAAAGGAATAAGGGAGCTGTAATCTACAATTAGTTCAGTCAAACATTTATATACTCGACGGGTAGAATACAATATAGATATAAAATGAACAGGTTACCAAAAAAATAAATAAAAATAAAACATGTGCGTACAAAACAAAGCGGATGATCATTCAAGAGGAGGGTGTTGGTGTAGATAGAGGCAGGAAGGAAGGCCCAGTTGATCTGAAGTTCTGATATTAGAAATGGATGACACACTTCCATCTTTGGTTTCAATGAGCCATCACAACTGGAATAGCGGGCCAGCATGTATTTCCTTAAGGCTTATAATCGTTTCAAATATTTTTGAAGGATCCAAAACAGTGAAGAACAAGACTGCAAGACTGAACTAAAGCACAAAGGGCAACTTAACTTGACCCAAAGTTTAACATTCTGGAGCTCTGATTTGATCATCATAATTATATCAGGTATTTGATAGAAAACAAAAAGTGAGTCCTCTCATTTGCACTTTGGTTGATTTACACACTCATGCGGATTAACTGAGAGACACACTTTTTTCCACCTTATTTACAAAAGTGATGGCAGAAAATCTACACTGACATTCAATGCCAAAGGAAGTGCAGGAAAACATCAAAACCTCCATTCCTGCTTGAATTGCTCAATAATGTGTTTAAGTGCACTACAAGCACCACATTGAGCTAAAGCACAGAGCTCACAGGAGGCGTGAAAGAATGCCAAAAGAGTGGACTCTCTTTTAAAACTATGCAGGCCTTCAGCAGCTTTAGGCGCCACCCAGAGTTGTACAACAATCGCAAACTTTTCAGTTGATATGCAAAGCAGCATGGACAATTTCATGTCCCCATGGTAACAGTACCCCTGTTTTGCAAAAATGTAATGATTAATCATGGTTTTGATAACAAAGGAAGAAATCATTGATGCAACGTGAACATGTGTCAATGTTGATGTGTGTTTTCAAGTGTTTTTTCAGTCTCTTCTCGATACTGCAGCTCAGTACAAAACTTACACTATTTCTGTACTTCTTTTACTTGTTAAGTTGATTTTCTCTATTAAATTGGAAACAATTTGTAGCTGCTTTTCAGTTTCAGACACAGCAAACACACTGAACTAGCTGACAGACAATTAAAACCTCTCATTTGGTATAAGACTTCTCCAAATGCAATATTTATTTTCTAATAGTGCTGTGGCTTTTTTTTTTTTTTAGCCCAAAATAAATACAGCCACAACTAAAAGTCCACTATAATCATATTCATCAATAAACTGACACTGACAAACTAGAGCAGCACCTAAAACCAGTAGGTGTGCGCTAAAGCTATCAAGCAGCTTAATGGTGAAATTTGAATTCAAGTATAAAATATTTGGTTTGGCTTATTTTTTGTTGAGCATTACGGCCTTAACACTACAATGTGTGTGATGTACACATGCACTTTTTGACTAGAATCTAGCACAAACAAGTCACATCGACTGAATTCTGACAGGTCTGACGATCTGAAAGCTTTAACAGGTAAATGTTCGACTGTGAATGAAGCACACAGAAATCCAATCTACTGCTCTGCCTGTCTATTGTACGGCGTAGCTTGAATACATATGCAGGAGTACAGCCAGGGCTGAAGAAAAGGGTAATTCAATCAGCAACATTCCTGCATGACACAGATTCACTTTGTCAGTTGAGCTTTACCAGTAATTCATCTTTCTGAAAACAGACACTATCTCAACAATAATTTCTTTCAACTCTGATACCTGGCAAAGAGGTGCCTGAAAATGTAATAACAGGTTTTTATTGGCTAACACCACAATCCTTTCAGATCTCACCCTATCAAGAGTAAGTTTCCATTTCCTGATGTCTCCGAGAGAGCAAAATCGACCCGTGGAGAATGTCTAGTGAGACACAAATGGTAATTCCTGCCATTGTGGCTCAACTCACAAGTGACCATACTTTTAAACAAACCATATGAACACACAAATGTGCACTGACTAGTAGTGGAATGCGTAAGTAAACAGTGCGAGGGGTAGGGCTGTATGTAGAAGACCAGATGGGCTGATAGAGGGACTTGTCCTGGGAAAGGGCTTTCCCAAACCCATACCCCCCTCAGTTCCCCTCTGGCCCTGTGTGAGGGACTGTATGTAGCCCAGTCTGAGCAGCAGAGGGTTAACCGCACTGCCCAGTCACAGGCGTGAAGTGAAACAATGAAATAATGGCAGTGAGTGAACGCTCAAAGGCAGGGGGCACAGTGGGTGTGGGAGGGCAGGGGCTTGCCATTGGCTCCTGCAGATGTTGCCGGGCTTCGGCGGGTCACACAATCACATGTATTAGCATTCCTGATAGAGGGAGCCCGGATTAGGGAGCTGAATGCCTTTCTCAACTCAGAGTTTGAACACAGCAGAAAAGCAGAGCGGAGAGAGAGAAATCCCAGAAATGCGGTGATGAAAGGTGGAGACAAGAGCATAGGGGAAGAAAAGCACTCTCAGACAGTGTCGAGGAAGGCCCGGCTCACAGAAAGAGCAGGCACAATGTTGCTGGCAGGAGAGAATTGCAAAGAAAGGCAGTAGCAGGAAGAGGAAGATTGACAGACAAATTGTGCCAAATTGACTAAAACAGCTAATGAAACAGTTTAACAAACAGACAATAAAGAGAAATCAAGCATGTGATAATTTAATGGTTTTGTGAGGCTGGAAGAGGGAGTGTATATATGAAACGAAGATTTCTATTTGTGGCTGAATGAGTGAATGAGCATAGACAAACGGCTTTCTTTCTTCTTTGTATGTCTGAGTGAGCGAGTGAGAGTGAGAGAGAGAGCAGAAACAAAAGCTTTTCAGAGTGTATGTGTGCTGTCCTGTCCCTCTTTCCCAGGACAGAGGTCTGGAGAGGCCTCATATTTCTGGCTGCTGTCAGGTCAGGGTGAGAGGCAGAGACAGCAAGGGGCAGCTGTTTTCTATGAGGCAGTCCGGCTTCCTCACACATGGCCTTTGATCCACTTTGACTTCCTTCGCCAACCAAACTGCCCCCCCTCCCGCCTGAATATGCATGTATTTATCATTACATATATAAGTGTATGTCAGCGGGAGAGCAAATGAAAGTGGGAGTTGCTATAAGTGTAGTAAGGAGTGCAGGTGGTGGCAAACTGTGGAACAAACAGTGAAACTTGGGTAGTAAAATGAAGTGAGAAACAACTCTAAACCAGGTCTTTTACTCTCTTCCGCTCTCTTCGTTTTAGCGCAAAACATTTTCACAGGAATGCAGCAAGGCCAGTCTGATGTAGCTGCATGCTGTATGGAGAAAAGTGAATAAGATATTCTAATGAGCACATTTTTATTTTAAAAGAAATAATAACACATATCATGTTCTGAAGCAAATAAAAGTATCATGACTGCAGAAAATCCAGGTGTCTGGACCTACAAAGCAGGGGAAATAAAGCTTCTCTTTTCAAAGCTCTGAAATCACATGAGCACATGATGATCCCAAGAAGTCACAAACACCGGGCAATCCTAAAGTGTGTCCTCACACACACACACACACACACACACACACACACACACACACACACACACACACACACACACACACACACACACACACACACACACACACACACACACACCACTTTTATGAATTGGCAAGAATTTCCTCAAGTCTAGTATTTGTTTCTTTAATTATGAATTACACAGCATTTACCTTTAAATTCAAGGACTTGTTGTACTCTCATTATTACAAATAGCAATAAATGACTCAGAAGGCTGTTTCATTCATGCTTGAAACTTGAGTTGTATACAGTAATACAAACAGGGCTACCCTTGATTACTCTTTCGGGCATTGTGATTTTATTAGCAAGCACATCGTTGCACAGGTGTCTAGGAGGAGACTCTGCATTTGGAAAATCTGTAGTGCATCCTGCTGCTCTAAAGTCCCTGACAACAAAGGGGGGAAAAAAAGAAGAGAGAGAGAAAAAAAAAAAGCAGCAGTGACAGT